>LR537889.1:160761-187277 GCA_900883565.2 Caenorhabditis panamensis
TTTTTTTGTCAAAATTTTCAGTTTGATTGAAGAAGAAACTCTATTTCAATCTAATTGAAACCAACATATTTCAGGTTTAGCTTAAATTAAAAATCAGTGAAAAAGCCCGGGCTGGCCCGGGCCGGCCCGGGCCTGGGCCATCAAAGCCCGGGCCGGCCCGGGCCTTCCTTTGAGCAAGCCCAAAAAGCCCGGGCCGGCCCAAAACGCATCCCTGGCAGAATGCACTATTTGATTGGATTCCTGAAGAACTGCGAGACGAGACGCAGTAGAAATGATGGCCGGGGGAGGGCCAAACGCTTTATGGACCACTAAAAACATTTGTGTCCTTTCCTTTTTGTCAGAAGAGCAACGAAGGGAAATGTGCAATTGCGATGCGGGAACACCAAATTGGAATGTTTTTTAACGGGAGCTGCTGGTTTTTTCGGAACCTTTTAGGGCACAGAGGACATAATTCTCGAAAGTAGGGGGTCTTAGAAAAAAGAGAAGTTTGCCTCAAAAATTCAAGGAGATAAAAGGAGAAGAAACGAGTCACAAGGTTCTGAAAGTCCCGGATGATCCAAACCGTCCGTCTTCCCTCGAAACACTCACCTACAGTAATCCGGGGTAGATCAAAAAGAGATTTGAAAGACTTGTCAAGTGGGCATGTTGTTATTACACTGGCTCAAGAGGCGGCGGCTTCAAGACAAAATATTGCGACAGGAGGTGTCCGTTTCTTCGTTTTTCCTCGTTTTTCGTTCGCCCCAAAGCACAACTGTTTCGGTGTGTTTCAAGCCAACGGAGCAAGGAGAGAACGGCGCGGCGCCAAGAGAAAACGACATGTTTGTTAATGTATTATGGGCAGAAAACGGGAGGAGAGAGAAGCGATAAGAAAGAGGGCTTCTCGGCAGAAAAAGGACACCCCGGCTGGATTGCGGAATGAGTGATGAGGTGGAATTAGGCAGGACTCGGAGGTCGGGTAATGTAACAACAAGGGAAAGAAAGAGAAAGAAGTGGATGATAAATAGAGAAGTAAGTCGATGAGGAACGAAGGGAAAGAAGCACTTAATATTCGAGTTCTCTCGTGCAAAAGGAATGTGTTGAGGGGCAGTGCATAATCAACCGGAACTTGATGATTTCATGTGATCCGAAAGAGTTCTAACACTTTCAACATGTTCTTTTTATCACGGAAGCAAGGTTTTTAGTAGAGGAATTGCGAGTCGTGTAAACCTAAAAACTTTGATTAAACTTGACTTTCCTGGAAACGAAATATGGCAAATGGGCTTTTCGCCATTGTGATTAATCCGAGGACAACGATATTAGATTGGATTTAGTCCTACTTCGTGTCAAAATAAGGGAATTGCAAAGCAGTTGCTACCAAAACTACAGTATAAGCTAGGAAGTTTGAGAAGATCTTATGGTAATCCAAAGTAAATCTAGAGTTCAGTAAGTCCAAACTTCATGAAGTAAAACCAGAATGAATGCAGAATTCAAGTGCACAAGGTGATTTCAAACAGATAAAAGAGGCTGGCAGAGCCCTCGCTTTGCCTCGGGCCATCTGCCTAATCCGATCTGCTCTCGCCACTTCGCCAGGCAAGAAACTCTCGAAACGAGGCCGGCCAATCAATGTTCTCACGGTCAGCCACGACGTTTTGGAATTTTCAGTCAAGGAATGAATTCCAGCGCTTCATTATGATCAAACATCGAGTTAGAGGTTCCGTTGAGAGTCCTCTTTGGATTCCGTTTGCGCAGAAATGTCTAGGGTCTCGAGGAAGGCCGAGGGCGATGCGCCGTGTGGTCTCGGCGGTAACATTCGAGGCCAGCAGGCAGCAGGTTGCGAGTTCGATGTCGCCTCTCGGCTCTTCTCGTGGGAGGCCGTCGTCGAGTACCGGTTTCCCCAGAGCAGAGAAGGCATACAACCCAAAGTCACCATTCATAGTTCACATCACAGCCTGACGAGTGATGTGTCTCCGCCAGGTGTCTCATTTTTTTTCGTTTTTTTTGTTCCATAAATTGGACAATAATTCGATTATGACGCTTGTTTCAGCTTGTTATCAGTGTAATTGGGAAGAAAAAAGAAACAGTCCATCAAATGTGGGTGTACAGAGTGATAGCTGATAAATTTTATTACTTGTGAAACAAATTCTGAAACAAAAAGGAAAGATGGGAAACAAGGAAATCAACAAAACGAGTGGATAACAAGAAGGGATCAACAACAGAAGAAATCAGGGGATAAGGTAAAATGGAGGGGAGAGAGGGAAACAGAAAATACCCGAGAATGAGAAAATGAAACGGAACGGATCAAAATGAGAAACTACGATTCCTAGAACAGAGTTCAATTGGTCTGCATCGCCTCTTCATCGTTCTCCGGTTTTGCATCCGATGGTTTCAGGTCGTCAAGGTCTCTGGCACGGATCGTTGGTTCTCCGAACACGTCGTCTTCCTCCACCAGATCCGTTGACGACTTCACATTCAACTTCGTCGTAGCCACCACCATATCAATAGATCCTATGAGTGCGGACACAAGTTTCTGTACTTCCAGTTCGCGGGAGAGGGTGACTCGCAGTCGATGAACCTGCCTCATGACATCCTTTGCAAGAGTTTCCGAGGCATACACGTCTGTAAATAGGACACAATGATGCTAATTTTTATGGTTTTACGAACCGAAGAACGCAGCCACGACATCTTTCAGAGTTGGGAAGTACTGCGTCTTGTAGAGATGATGGTTCAGGAAGCTGAAAATGACAACAAATTCTCTAATATAAATTTATTAACTTACACAAGTAAGTTCTTCAAAACCAATGGTTCTTGTCCAGCCAGAGCTCGATGAATGGCTCCGCGCATGACAATCACTCGGAGATAAGTGACAACGGTGGTGTCGAAAACCTGTCGGTACTTTCCGGAGAACAGGAGTCTGATGACACCAGCGTGTTTGTAGTTGGAAAGCATTCCATCAATCTTCGGGATCTTCAACTTGTCGGCATTCTTCGCAACCACCTCGACCGTATCATTCGATCTGTTCTTCTCTGCCAGTTTCACCATCGGCGCCGCCGTTCTGATCACTGATCGTTTGTCTTCGATCATCGCTGATGCTGTCACCTCCTTCTTGATATCGGCTCTTCTGTACAAAGCAAGCAGATTTCCCATTCCGATTGCCATGGTCTGATCGTCTTTGGAGACGTCGATGTCGAGGATTGGGGATGGCATGGACCACGAGTTGATCAACGAGTAGTTGGTGGTTCTGAAGGCGTTGACTCTCCGATCGATACCGGCAGTCAGGAGACACGTGGAGTTGGTAGCAAGACGAAGAGAAGTTACAGTTTTGTAGTGGGCCTGGAGGGAAGTCAGTTGACGGCCGGTGGTGGTATCCCAGATTCTGAAATAGGCAATGAGGATCTCAAAATTGTCATGAAAAACGTACTTGACGATTGGTCCAGCAGCAGTAGCCACAAGTTGCTCTCCTGGTAGAAACAGTACCGACTCCACGGGGTATTCGCAGTTCAGTTCCATCGTCTGTTCCTTACTTCGGATATCCCACAGCCGAACCTTGTGGTCATAACCTCCAGTAAGTACCGTGTGGTCGTTCATCGAAGAGACGGCTCCGCATCGGATGGCATCTTCGTGTGCTTGAATATCAATCATCGGGACTGCGTTGACTCCGTATGCCGTGTCTGCCACCAGGTACTGCTTGATCTTTCCATCGTCGGCCATCGAAAAGACAGTGTCTCCACGGGGCGAGAAATGAACAGACTTCACGGTTGACTGGGATGCTTGCATCACTCGGAGAGCCACTTTACTCGATCCAGTCGTCTTCTCCACATCGAATACTCGAACTTTTCCTTCGTCTCCTCCGATAGCTGTAACGGACATTGTGAAAGTGTCTTTTTATCGAACAACTCACCGAGAAGTCGTCCGTCATGACGGAAGTCAATCGAACAGACTCCTTTCTTGAATCTGCTGAACAGATTGAGTGGTTCGCAGACAACGGTATCGTACAGAGTCAATCGGACACTGCTTGTCGTCGCCACGTGGAATGGTTTCTTCGGAGAGATTCTGACGGAACTGACGACTGCGGGTTCCTGGAAGACGGTGAGTTGCTGCATGCGCTTCCAGTAGACGACATCTTCGTCGAGCAGGACAGTCTCTTGTTTCCTGGAAAGGAACTTCTCCGCTGGCAGATATGGTTGAGCCATTCTGAACAAGATTAGAGATGATAAAATAGAAAAAGTGATGGATAAAGATATGCCCAGTGTTGAAACACTGTTGAAAGAAAAATTGAAAACAGAAACTTCAAATTTCCATTTAAATTTTTTTCAGGAAAAAGATAACGAGTAAAACATCAAAGAAACAATAACAATAAAGTGATAACTAAAAAAGAACACAACAAAACAACATTCGAAACAATCATTTCCTTCCGAGAAGAGCCAGTGCTTGTTGCTCCAAATCGGCAGTGTCCATCGGCTCATCCTCCTCGTCGTCACTCTCTTCCGCGTACTTTCTTCTGACTGCATCTGGATCCGGAAGCCACGAGATATCCGGTTCGTCTCCACTGTCCACCTCCTCCTCCATATCAATCTCCTCTGTCTGCTTCCTCCTCTTTGCCAACTTCTCCTGTCTCCTCTGCTCTCTGAGCTCCTTGAACCGTCTTCTGTCTTCCTTGTCGACACTCTTCAACTCTTGCTTTGCCTTCTCGATGTCCAATCCATAAGAAGTGATTGTCGATGGTCCCTCCACCTTTCCATCCTCCTCATCGTCTTCGAATGTCTTCTTCGTGTTCACTCGAAGCTTCTTGTTCAGAATCTTCTTCGCAGCTCCGACTTTCGTCAACGCCTTCTTCAGTGGTTTTCCCTTCTTCAATGTGATTTTCTCCTCGCCCTCCTCCACCTCTTCTTTCACTTCTAGCTCAGCCTGCTCGAGTTTCTCCTCCAGATCATCTTCAGTCTTCTTGACAGTGAACAGCTCTTCATCATTCTCATCGATAGCGAACTGACCGACAAGAGAAGGATCTCTTACAGGCTTCTCATCCTCTTCCTCGTCATCTTCCTCCTCATCCTCCTCCTCTTCCTTCACCTTCTTCTCCACCGTTTTCTTCTTTTCATTTTGCTTCTTATCAAGGAATCTGATTCTTGGAACTGACACCAGTCCGAAAGAATCAGCAAGAGCAGCTGCGTCGATCGAGTTCACATCGAAGATCTTCTTGTCCCTCATTGTATAAACCGAGCGGAGATAAGCTACGATACTCTTCTGCGCGTACTCTTTCAACTCCTGCGACTCTGCCAGAATTCCTCGGAGCTTCACACGAACATCAGCCATCGCTTTCGGGTCAATTCTCAACTCCTCAATGGGAATCGAGTGTCTCTCCAGCTTGGCAATCATGGCTACTTGTTGCGAGGGAGTCACCATTAGCAGCGAGTTTCCATTGTCATCCATCCTAGCACTTCTGCCAACTCTGTGGATGTAGTCGTCAATTTGAGCAGGACAATCCACCTGGATGACCCAGTCAATGTGTTCAAAGTCGAGACCACGAGAAGCGACATCAGTGGCGATCATAACGGCAGCCTTGCTTTCATCAAACTTCGTGAATGTCTCGATTCGTTTCTTCTGATTCATAGTTCCCCACAGTCCCATTACAGGTAGACCAGGTCGCAATTGGGAGAATGCTTCAGTCAGGAAACGGGCTTGCTTGCAACTCGAGACGAACACCAGAGACTTCTTCTTTTTGTGAGCTTCGATGAACGACCAGAGAGTGTTGATCTTGTTCTCCTCTTCGACAATCACGTACGACTGCTTCAGATTATCTGGAGTGGCAGCTGTCGAGTTCTCATGCACAGAAACAAATACAGGATCCTGTAAATAGATACGGATTAGAAATAAGATCTTGGGAATGACTTACATTAGTGCAAACTCTGCTGAGATCCTTCACATTTCTTGTTTGAGTCGCTGAGAACAGAAGAGTTTGTCTCTCTGCTGGAAGATTTCCAATGATGGCATTCAACTGCTTCGAGAATCCCATGTCAAGCATCCGATCGGCCTCGTCGAGAACCAGAATCTGCAGCGAATCGCAGTTCATCTGTTCGTTCTCGTCCATATGCTGCAGAAGTCTACCAGGAGTGCACACAATGATGTTCACTCCACTGATTCTCTTTCTCTCGTACGCAACTTCACTTCCTCCGATAACAAGACCGCATGAGAATCCGTGATGAGCTCCGACTGCGTTAATGGTACTGAATGTCTGCAGAGCGAGTTCACGAGTCGGTGAAATCACGAGAGCTCCCAATCCGAACTCCGGAGCCCATTTGGCACGCCAGAGAGCTTCCAGAACAGGGATCACGAGAGCAAGAGTCTTTCCACTTCCAGTCTTTGCAGCACCAATGACATCGGATCCAGTGAGTGAGTAAGCGATTGTGTCTCTTTGGATCTCCGTCGGCTTTACGTATTCGTTCTCTTTCAATCCTTCCAAAGTTTTCCATGACAGTGGGAAGTCTTCGAAACGAAGGAAAGTGCGGGAACTTTTCTGGAAATGAATGGAGGTGAATACGAAGCGAGTGAAGACTCAGAACATACCTTGAGCATCTCTTTATACTTCTGATCGACCTGTTCGAGCATCGCATCCTCCTTTTCTCTCAGTTCCTGCTTTCTCTTTTTCAGAAGTCTCTTCTCCTTCACAGCTTTTATGAGACTCGGATCCTGATCTCCGTCGAACTTCCTCTTTCTTCGACTGTTTCCACCGCCAGCCTTCCATTTCTGTCCGCTTTTATCATTTGTATGCGGCATACCTGAAACGGATAGAATAAGAAAAATTTTGATAACTTTAGAGAGATAAAAAAGGAATCAACAACCGGAATACATATGAAACTGCTCCGACAACCAATAAAATTTATTAAAATCGAGGGGAAATGGAAAGAAAACGAAGATGCATTAGACATCAAACAACAAATGAATCTGGGAAGCCACCGAAAGAAGAACATTCCCAGAAGCTGATAATTTAAAAGGAAAGGAAAGGAAATCGAGTAACAAGAATCTGAAGAAACGAATTAGATTCAAAAAGCCCGCGTACTTCTATTAATCAATGGTCTCGCCTACAGAACAATTGTTTTCTTAATAAATTTGAGGTCATGACTTTTCTAGATTGATAGAAGTATGCGGTTCAACAGGGATGACAGAAAAGGTGTGCGAAAGCGAGAATCTAGTAGATATCTGGCTTTTGCAAAAGGGAGGGAACAGAAACGGGAGTACTGAGTGGTTTAGAAGTCGTAGGTGAAGCCGAGGTAGTCCTCGTCGAACTCTTGAATTCTCACGTAACCTGAAACAAAACATCGGTGAAAAACTAGTCTCCTGCTTCCTCTGATTACCGTCTTCTCCTCCAGTAGCAATGATATTTCCCGATGAGTGCCATGTCATTGTGTTGATCGGTCCGAAATGTCCCTTGAATCTGGCAAACTCCTCCTCGAAAACCATGTGGTAGATCTTGGCTTCGAAGTGTCCAGCAGAGACGGCGGTCTGTGTGACCTGCATGGCGTCTTCTCCTCCTCCGAGGCAGATGTGATCACGGGTTGGAGAGATGCAGGCGGAGTTGACTGGACGTTCGGACTTGTACTGCTTCAGCTTCTTCAAATCGTGAACATCAAGGAGGGCGGCAGTCTTGTCTCTGGAAGCCGAGATAAGGAAATCTCCACGTGGAGCCAGTTGCAGATCTTGGATGCTGTACTGAAAAGATATCACCGACTATTGATGTTCTCATATTCTGGTACTTACCCGATGGACACTCTCGTTCGTGTTGATTGGGCTTGATGGGTTCCTCAGGTCGTACTGCTGGAGAAGTCCGGACTCGAATCCGATGGTGACCTCATCGTCCATCTTGTTGAACAGAGCAGTGGTGGCATTCACGTCGAATTGGGTCATGAAGCACGACTCTCCTCCCTCTGCCATCTGAGATTGATCACGAAGATCACGAATTTGGAAAGTTGACAGATTCTTGGTCATCTTCTGGGTAGTGAAGCAGACGAGGTTTCCGGAGTAAGAGAACCCGCAGGACTTCATTGGCGTCTGGTGGTTGACGGTGTAGATGCACGATCCGAGCTCGGCGTCCCAGATCTGAAAAAATGTGAGATTGCAAAGTATAAAAACTTTGAGCCTTTACTCACTTTCACAGTCAAGTCTCCGGAAGCGGTGACGCACTTGGAGGTATCCCAAGAGACATCAATGTCCCACACGGCTCCGTTGTGTCCATCGTAGCTTCCTGTAAACAAAGCGAATATGAAAACTTATTGATTGTACAAAATACCGATTCTCTCTCCGTTTTCGGTGTACCAAACACATGGCTTCTTGTCTTTCGCGCAAGTGAAGAGCAAATCTCCCTCGCGATTGAAGCGGACCCTGGTCAGAGCACGTTCGTGGCCTTTCAACGAAAGCGGACGCATATCTGAAATGCTTAAAAACATGAATCAATAGGAAAAGAAAAGGGAACGAATAGAAGCCAAGAAAAAAGTGAAAAGTGAGAATATTTTCAAAATTCCTAGTTTCGTTCCGCTTCGCACTCAGATGCGATTGAACTAGTTATTTTTGTTGAAAAGCGATTACTCAAAGACAATGTGAAATAAATGTTTTATTGCGAGAGCTGTTTTAGAGCAGAAACACATAAAAAAGAAGGAAATCTGTAAAAAATCCACAAAATAGGATTTTTGTCAATGCTGTGCATTTTGACGTGGTGGTGTTTGCAGACTTGGAATCGCAGACCGTAGCACCTTAATAATTTCAGCATCAGCTGATTTTGAAAGCCGGCTCTCTCTATTTTTGTGAAGTTTTTCTACTTTTCACCTGTTTCTACGTTATCTCTAAACAATTTTTAAATATATCAGTTAATTAAAAGCGTTCCTAATCACTCTCGCAACTCCAAAATTGCGTAACAAAACACCAATCGATTTTCTGTCTTACACTCTTTTCACCTCAAATTCCAGTTTTCAGAGATCGATAATGTTACAATTACAATTAATAGCTAGTCTGCGGAACTCCTCAAACGCACTAAAGTCACGGGTTTGTGTAATTCGCAGCTTCAGTTTCTAATTCTCTCCGTTTCAGGCACTCTATCGCAATTTCTCTTCCTTGGCAAAATCGCCTACTTTGATAAAGAATGCAGCACAGATTCTCAATAAAAATGTGAGTTTTTACACATTATGATCGAAAAATTTGATAAAATAAGTCAAATGTGCGATGAATTCATTAAACAACGGTTAGTAAAGCATAAAACAGAGCAGTTAGTTCTTGGCTGGAGCTTCAGATCCGAACTCGAAGCTGAACTCTCCTTCGTTGTTCTGCTTGCACTTGACGTTCTGTCCGTTGTCGAGTTGTCCATTTCCGTTCAGCTCCAGCAGCTCGAGTCCCTGCTTCTTGTTGAGGACGCATCCGATCGGCGCGAACGAGATGTATCCGTTGCTCATCTCGCACTTGTAGCGGAATCCCACAGAGTTTCCCTTGTACATGCGGTCGATGGTCTCTCCGTGCTTCACGAATTGCGCCTTCTCGTCCTTCTCCCAGCTTGCGAAGCATCCGGCAGTCTCGTACTTGCTGACACACTCCTCGTAGTAGCTTCCCTTGCCGATGCGGCGACGGTTGTTGAGGTCGCAGTCGTCTCCGATCTTTACAGAGCTCACGGTCAGGGCGACGAGTCCGATGGCGAACAGCGCGAAAGTTGGCGACATTATCTGAAAACTAACCGTTTGATTTGCAGAAAAGAGCAGTGGTGCAAGTGTTCTCGAGGACGTGTTTCCACCCCGGCGCCAGCAGTCAAGTGCCTTTGCAGGTGAGTAGAAGAAGTAGAAGAGGGGAGGAAGTGAGGAAGACAATGATTTCTTGACTCCGACGGCTCTATTTATGCAAGCCCGGAGACCCTTCATGGGAGTTCTCAACCGTTTTCCGTTTGATTCTGCCGCTTCCCAGAGGCGGTTGGGAACAGATGCGTAGGAAGAAGCCGCGCAATGCAGTGATCTCCGATGTTTGATCCTTTGATTTTAGGCTTCCGGACAGTTGACGGGTACCCAATTAATCAAGAGGTTGATAAAGTTTGTATGGCCGAAGGATAAACCTGAAATCAAACGAAGAGTTCTAGTCGCACTCTGTCTTCTGGTAGCCGCAAAGTTAGCAAACGTCTCAGTTCCATTTCTACTTCGTGACGTCGTCAATTACTACAACGGAAAAGCACCAGAGTTTCTGAAGCTCACATTTGATGGAACGGCGTCTCAGACCATCTTTACAGCGGGAATCGCCACTTGTATTGCATGTGAGTTCTGAATTTCTCGGCCAAATGTTTTTATTGTCTTTTCCAGATGGATTGGCCCGTGCCACCTCAGCTGCTTTCAATGAGCTTCGTAACGCAGTTTTCGCCAAAGTCGCCCAGAATTCAGTACGCAGCATCTCCAGATCGATCTTCCTGCACTTGCACTCCCTGGATCTTTCATTCCATCTAAACCGACAGACTGGAGCACTTTCCAAGGCAATTGACAGAGGAACCCGTGGAATGAGTTTCGTGCTCTCCTCACTCATCTTCAACTTGATCCCAACTGCCGTCGAGATCGGACTCGTGTCGGCACTGTTCACTGGAACTCTTGGTGCCGAGTTTGCTTACATGACCATGGGAAGTATCGGAATGTACGGAATTGCCACGCTGGGAATAACCAGATGGAGGACCAAGTTCCGTCATCAGATGAATCAGGCCGACAATGATGCCGGAAACAAAGCTATTGATTCGCTGATCAACTACGAGACTGTCAAGTACTTCAACAACGAGAAGTTCGAGGCTGACAGATACGATCACTTCCTGAAGAAGTACGAGGGTGCCTCTCTGAAGACCACTTCCTCTCTGGCTCTTCTCAACTTCTCCCAGAATGCCATCTTCTCTGGAGCTCTCATCGGAGTCATGTGCCTGGCTGGAAGCAGAATCGCTTCTGGAGAACTGACTATCGGAGACCTGATCCTCGCCAACACTCTGCTCTTCCAACTCTCGATCCCTCTGAACTTCTTGGGATCCGTGTATCGTGAAGTGCGTCAAGGACTCGTCGACATGAACCAGATGTTCTCACTACTGACTTTGAAGCCGAAGATTGTCGAGGCTGCAGAGGCAAAGAAGTTAGATATCAAGGGAAATGACATCACTCTGAAGTTCGAGAATGTTCACTTTGGATATCTGCCAGAGAAGCCGATTCTGAAGGGACTGGATCTGGAGATTCCATCCGGAAAGAAGGTCGCCATCGTTGGAGGAAGTGGATCTGGAAAGTCTACGATCGTCCGTCTTCTCTACCGTCTCTACGATACCGAATCAGGAACTGTCAAGATTAACGGAGAAGAGACACGTGAACTGACACTGGATTCGCTCCGTCAGAGCATCAGCATTGTGCCGCAAGACTCTGTTCTGTTCCATGACACCATCTACTACAATCTGGCATACGGAAGACCCACTGCGACAAAGGAAGAAGTGATTCAGGCTGCGAAAATGGCTGACTTGCACGAGTCTGTCCTCAGAATGCCAAATGTAAGTTTAGAAATATGATCTTCCTAATTTATAAACTTTCTTTCAGGGATACGAGACACTGGTCGGTGAGAGAGGTTTGAAGCTGTCAGGAGGAGAAAAACAGCGAGTTGCCATTGCCCGAGCCATACTCAAGAATGCTCCATTCGTGATCTACGACGAGGCGACATCTTCTCTTGACGCCATCACCGAGTCGAACATCATGAAGGCATTGAAGGGAGCCGTCGAGAAACGAACTTCTCTTTTCATTGCTCACAGACTTGCCACTATTGTGGATGCTGACATAATTTATGTGCTGGAGAACGGAAAAGTTGCCGAGAAAGGATCCCACTTTAACTTGCTCGCTCAGGATGGTCTTTACGCGGAGCTCTGGAGGTCACAGAACATTCATGGAGTGGCTGTGAGTTTAGTAGCTATCGCTCTGTTACTCAATTATTCCTTTCAGCCGAAGAAATCCAAGACGGAGGAGGATGATCTGATGTTGGAACTGGACCTGGACAAATGCTGCGGAAGCTCCAACTGCAACCGTTAGGAACCTTGAATTAGGCCAATCTTCTCAGGAATTCTCTAACCTTTTTCTTTCTTTTTCTATTTCATTTTTCTCGTTATTAGGTGATTTTTTTATTTGTTATCGAATTTTGAATTTCCTTTTTTTATAGTTTCAATTCTAGAATCGGGTGTGAAAATCTGTGTTTTCGTTCCTGTTGTTTCACATCTGTAAATAGCTCGTCTAGACTCGTTCCCTGCTCCCTCCGGTTTCTCCCCCTCCGAACACTTGCTCACCTCTTGTCAATACCCCCTTTTCTCTCCGTTTCTCTCTTTTTCTTGCATCAAATACCAAACAAATACATCTTTCCCATTCATTATCACTGCACCTTTTTTGATTTCAATTCATCGTTCCATTGACGATTTGATATCTTCTTATTTTCTCTCTCCACCTGTTTTCTAATCAACGTATTATTCAGGGATGTCCGGCTGTTTCGATCAAATACGTTGTGATTGCTCCTTCGAGTTGGACGGTCGCAGGTATCTCTTTTTCTGTTTCGATTCCTAAAGCCGCCTTTCCAATTTCAGAAATGCTGTGGCTTCTGTCGCCTCTGCGGCACTCTTCTTCATCGCCTGGTGGCTCATGATCGACACGGCGGCCGTCTACGATAAGAATGACTGGACCAATGTCTACTTCATCATCACCATCGCAAGCACCATAGCCATGTTCATGGTTAACGCCATTTCGAACAGCCAAGTTCGCGGAGAGAGTCTACATGAAGGACTCCTCGGAACCAAGGGTTAGAAAATAGTCGGCAATTCATCTCTAACCATTCAATTTTTTCCAGGAGCCCGTCTCTGGCTGATGGCTGCCTTCGTCGTCTCTTTCGCTTCCCTGGTCGCCGCCACATGGATCCTGTTCTCCGACTACGTTCTCCGTACAGGAGAGCACACTGTCTGGCCCGGAGTCGCTCTGTTCCTCACCAACTTCATCATCTTCGCCTCGTCGTGCGTCTACAAGTTCGGTCGCACCGAGGAGATGTGGGGCTAAATGACTTCCTCTACTGCACCCAATCATTCTCTCGCTCCCAATACTTACACCGATCCTACTTTCTTCCCCATCTTCTCGTTTCTCATTCTCCTGTCTGCAGACATAACTTATTTGTGTATCTGTCTTCTTCTGTATATACTTTCTTTCCTCTCCAGTCATAGCGATTCTTCCTTCCACTTTCTTTTCCCCAAGAGGTTGTGTGCTGTTCAGTCCATGAAATGATCCAATCACTCCTCTTCGCTTCTTCCTTTTCTCAATATAAACTTTTTATATGTGTAAGTATTGTCGGGCGCCGACTTGAACCAAGTGCGCCCCAGAAACTAGGTTTGAACGCGCAGTTTTGGCGGGAAATTTTTTGAACGTTTTTTCTGGTTTTTTCATGTTTTTCGTGAATTTTTGACTAATTTGACATGGAAAATGTGTTTCAGAAGCAATTTTTATGTCTAGAACCAACAAACCGGCTCGATTTTCAGTCGAAAATTGTGTTTTTAGCGATTTTTTAGAATTTACAGTGGAAAAATTCAAATTTCGTTCCGCTGCTATTTTTTCAATTATTTTTCGTGTGAAACTATTTGATTATCTCATTTTAAACTCTATTCGTGCAGTTTTACACAAAAAATAATTGAAAAACTAGCAGCGGAACGAAATTTGAATTTTTCCACTGTAAATTCTAAAAAATCGCTAAAAACACAATTTTCGACTGAAAATCGAGCCGGTTTGTTGGTTCTAGACATAAAAATTGCTTCTGAAACACATTTTCCATGTCAAATTAGTCAAAAATTCACGAAAAACATGAAAAAACCAGAAAAAACGTTCAAAAAATTTCCCGCCAAAACTGCGCGTTCAAACCTAGTTTCTGGGGCGCACTTGGTTCAAGTCGGCGCCCGACAATAGTCCCCCTTTCTCCGTCGTCACGCGCCTTCCCCACCCAACATAAATCCCACGGATTTCGCCAGTGTGGTCGAGTCGGCGGGACATTTAATTAAGAAAAGTGCGCGAATATGACATGCTCCCTCCGAAGGTAAACCGAGAGCCCGTGTGCTGGATGGAGGGGAGACCTCCAGTGTTATACAACACTTTGTCCTTCTTTTCGTTTTCCGCAGGAAGAGAGCATTATTCGATTTGCGGATTACGTTGCACCTTGCCGGAACGACAAGATGATACCTTTTCTCTTCTCGTTTCCGAGCTGACCAATTCTATCGGTTTGTGAGGGTTAGAGTTCTAAGCTTCTAAGCGCGTAGGAATTGAATAGGAGAACCTGGAGACTTCAATCCTATGCGCAGGCTCTAAATTCTATCACTTCATCATGTGATACTCTTTTTGAATACTGAAGGTTCAAATCAGGGTAGTGTAGACTAGACTTGGACTCATTTTCCCAGAAGACTATGACCAGTTGACTGATTGATTAGGAAAAGAACTCTAGATTCGCACTTTTTCTCTGTTCAGAATCAAACTCAGGTCCCCAACACCTTATTCAAGTTCCCTCTCATCAGAATTCCCCTGTTTACCTCTTCGCTCCTTTCCGCAGTCACTCAGTCATCCTTCCGTCCACTTTCCGCCTCCTTTCCGCCAATCCGTCGGTTTCGAAAACTCGAGTACTTCTTCTCCTCCTCCCGTCTCACCCCGTCATCCTCATTCATAAGCCACACCTCTTGTGCTCATGCTAATTGCACCGATCCACGAAGAGAGTGCACGAGACGAAGATTCGCAGACACGTGTGCTTATTAGCACGTCCATTGAAACTCGCACGAGAAGACTCTACGACTGCGGATCCTCCTGCTTCTTATTATATTTCTATTATTATTATTATCGCACTCTTCCATTCTTCCACTGATGATCTGGGATCTGGGATATTTCATCGCGGCGAGCACCGCCCATCGGATCATCTTCAAAACAATTGAAAAGTCGTTGTGGTGACAGATGGGATTATCGGGGCGGAACGGGGAGAAGAGGAACTCTTGGCACCTGGAAAGCACGGAATGGATGTTGATTGAAGATACTTATGACACTCACCGCATGATCCCTGCTTCCTTTCATCTTTGTCTTAGAATTGGTCTTGTTTTTAGATGTAGAGAACCAAAATAAGAGACTATTCTGAAGACTCTCATATCAACCTTGAAAGAAACTGGGCATTCGGGAATGTTTCAGACTCTCTCTGACTCTATGTCTCCCTCTTACTCCATCCACCTGATGCTTGATTCCATAAACCGCAACCCAATTACCCTCCCCAACCCCGTGTTCAGTCTCTCTCCCCCATTTCATCACTCACTCTCTCACCGTTCCTTGTTCCTCCACGTATCATTCCAGACATCCCCATCTGCCCGGATTGTATGCTCGTTTAGTGTGGAAGCTTGGATGTGGCGGACAGCAGGGACCAACACGTACGTTTCGTTGCATGCCCCGGACCCTTTCTGCTAGGAACCGGGTCCTCTGTAATTCGGTTATCGGGCAATTGAAAGTGGAAGAAGGAGAAGAAGAAGAAGTGTGAATGGGCGGTACATCTTCTCCGGAAGTATCACTTCTGTTTTGTTCTTCTTCTTCTTTTCCCCTAGGTGCCTGTCTTTCACAAACTATCACGGAATGAAAAGGAAACGGAGTTATACAAAACAAAACAAAAAACTACTCCATAATATCATAACATCATTCCTTTCCTCCCCGTTCCCCCGGAGACCCATCAGTATCACAATCACAAACTCAACTACTGTTCCCTCCCTCATTTGCCAACATCATCATCTGTTTCGAATCAATCTTCTTGAGAATTCGTAGCGTAATGTGTAAATTTGAGAGACAATTGAGGGACATGAGAATGGGCTCGTAGTGTTGTTCAATCTGTTATTTGTACTTTAAATAGTTTTATTTGAGTCTAGGACAAAATAGATCAGATTATCAGATTACCCAGGTAGAACTACATTCTTGAGCTTTGATGCAGTGAGTATCTAGTTGAAAACATTTGAATGAAAGAGAACTAGAGGGGTTTAGGTACATGTCACCCCTCTAAAAAGTCTCCAAGTAGTCATGTCCATTTCCCTCTTTCCCCACTGACCCTCCTTCCGTTCCCACTAAAAAGGACCCGTTTAGAGAGTCCATTTGGCGGTGATTTGCATCCGCCCCACTGGCTCCCCTTGTCTTTTCCCCGCCCTCTCTCTATTTTTTGATTCCTGATTCCAACCCATTAAACACCAGCTCCTTCCCCCACACTCATCTAGTCCTTTTTCCACTTCCAGTCTTCGTCAAGACCGTCAGATGTTCTTCCACGCCACACTCGCCCGCAGTTTCATCAATGCGCTCAGTGTCCGCGGCGACGACGATTCGGTCGACCGACTCAACTACTACTACACTCCTCTGATCCTCGCTGTTTGCTGCCTTGTTATCTCTGCAAAACAGTATGGTGGCACACCTATCGAATGCTGGGTGAACCCACACAGTCGGGAGTCTATGGAAGAGTATATCGAGTCGTACTGCTGGATCCAAAACACTTACTGGATACCGATGTATGAGAATGTCCCAGATGACCACACGGCAAGAGAGGAGAAACAGATTGGGTATTACCAATGGGTGCCATTTATCCTAATTGCTGAAGCACTCATGTTCTCCCTTCCTTGCATTTTCTGGAGACTTTGTAGTTTCCAATCAGGGTTGAATATCCAGACTCTTATCAATGCAGCATGTGACGGACAGGCTCTTCTGGATTACGCTGACAGACAGAAGGTTGGTTTCTGGGTTCTTTCCAGTCTTATTTTGTTGTTTCCAGGCCGTGGAAGCTATCACATGTAACTTCGTTGACAACCTAGACCTCCAATCCCCCAATGGCCGAATCAGAGCTCGTGGTTGGATTGCACGTATCAAGTTCTCCCGTTTGCTCTCTGGACAATGCATCTCCATCGCCTATTGCTTCACCAAACTCCTATACGCAGTCAACGTCGTCGCTCAATTCTTCATTCTAAACGCGTGTCTCAAAAGCAACGAATTCCTGTTTTTCGGTTTCCAAGTGCTCAGTGACATCTGGGCGGGCCGACCGTGGACTGAGACTGGTCATTTCCCCCGAGTGACTCTCTGCGATTTCGAAGTGCGATATCTGGCCAACTTGAACAGATACACAGTCCAATGCGCTCTACTAATCAACATTATCAACGAGAAAGTGTTCGCATTCCTCTGGTGCTGGTACATGATCCTTGCCATCATCACCACTTGCTCCTTCTTCTACTGGCTCGCCAACTCATTCATCCATTCCGAAAAGGTCGACTACGTCATGAAATTCATCCAGATTGCTGAATCGAGCGAGTTTAAAAAGCTGCAGAAGTTCGAAAAAGACGCGACTGTCGAGAGACTCTACACTGTTATTGCCTTTGCTCCGCACCTGTTAGACACCTTTGTTTCCGACTTTCTCAAGTCCGATGGGGTCAGTTTTCAGGTGTATTCTTTTGTGATGGCTGATTGCAGGTTCTGATGCTTCGAATGATATCCAATCATGCTGGAGACATGATTGTTGTGCAATTGGTGAGGAATTTGTGGCAGGAGTATCGGGAAAGGAATTGGAGAGAATTCGAAGAACACGAAGAGATGAAAGACGTCGAGTTGCGACGGATCCAAGGGGCCAGGGAACAGATTGTCATCACGAATCCTTCTCAGACAAAGTCATATCTTTAGCTGTCTTTCTCATTTCTATTCTACGGGTCAGATGCAATATTAGTCATGGATAGATTGAATAGTTCATTAATGGATAAATTCGTTTTTTTAACATTTACAATTGTCGACCAGCGTTTTTGGGGGTGAAATCATCAATAAATTACTTAGCAGGCAATCTTGGGGGAGTAGAATGTGCAGGGATTTACGTGGGGCGGTTGAGAACGACGTTGGCGGACGGAACAAGACCTGAAAGTTTTTTCATCAATTTCTAATCAGACGATGGCATTAATTACCGAGAGCTTTGAGTGGGGTTCCCATATCATCCTCGGTGAACACTTTTCGTGGGAATGGAGTCATCATGGTGAACATAGTTCCGTTGGTGTGGTTGACCTCGACCCAGGCACGCACCATTGCAAGCTAAAAAAGTTGAGTTTGAAATGAGTTGAAACTTTGAAAAATTGAAATTACCGGTTCAGTAGCTTCAAACTTCTGTCTGACAGTGGAACCATCGAGAAGACGGAATTGGAGAGTAGTCGTCGAGTAGTCCTTCGATGGAGCGATTTGCGGTGGTGGAGCAATCGGCTTCTGTTCCGGAACTGGAAGTCCGGCAGCCTTAGCTTTACGAGCTTCCTTATCAGCACGGATCTGCTCGAGGACTCTCTGTCTGGCAATCTCATCCTCACTCTTCTCACGACGACGCAGCATGGCAGCCTCACGGATCTCACGATCGCGAGCCGCTTCCTTGTGAGCGATCATCGCCTTTCCGTCTTCACGACGCTTTCTCTCCTTTTCGCGAGCTTCCTCAGCTTCAATCTTGGCCTTCTTTTCTTGATGAGCCTTGATCTTCTGACGGATTTCGAGCACCTTAGCGGCCTTCTCCTCGGGAGTCAACGGCTTGATCTCCTCGGTACTCTCACTGAAGTTCTCGTGCTTAGTCTTCGTCGCATGGAACATGACCGCATCTTCGTTGGCAAGCAACTTTCCACAGCTGAAAAAACAAAATCCTTACTAATATTAAACGACAAATTCTGTGTGTTTGTCTGTCTGTTTGTATGTATGTCCGCCGTAGGATCTTTGAGATGGCTGGACCGTTTTGTTCCAGATTTAGTAGGATGGTCCGGAGTTCCCGCCTGATGATGCACGACCATTTTTCAAACAGAAAAAATTAGCTTGGCGCCCTCGGGTGCCGAAAATCTGTTTTTCAAGGACGTTTTTGATTCTTCATATCTAAAAATCGAAGGTCGTACACGTCAATTTTCTCAATTTCTTATTTTTGGACGTGAAAAAAATGAATACAGTAGCGCACCAAACGGGAGGGGCGGCTCAAGCCGGCGCAGCCCGGCTGGTAGAAGATGAAGTGATTACTCAAACCACAGCGCGAGAAAGTGTACGCGTGGCCTAGAAAATCGCGTCCCCCAATTTTCTCTGCGTCTCTCGTGCGAGAGAGTTCGGCCACCAAAATGATTTGGCGCGAACGCTGTTTTCTCGGAAAATTATCATCGAATGTTAGTTTTTCCTGTTGTTTTTAGTTGAAAAAAGACTGGTGAATCAGATTCTGATATCAGATGTTAAAAAAGTAGAAAATTTCATGGAAAAAATGGAGTTTTCCTACTAGGTCCTTTTTATCTGTGATAAGGTGATAGCAAATAACAATGAGGCCTAACGACTAGCAGCATGAGATTCCCCATAGTTTATTACGTACCTGAGCCGATTTTCAAAAAAATTCATAATAGAAATTTCGAGAAATCGTTGATAATATCAAATTTTGTACTGGAAACATAAGACAATCACTGATAGCACAATCAGAAATAACAATTTGGTGAAACGGGCTTTATGATCGGATTTGCCGTACTTTATTACATGTTTGAGCCAAGTTTCGAAAAATTTCATAATCAGGATTTTTATTAACCTCATTTTTTAAGACTAGTTTGTTGATAAGCTAATTCTCGCCTCCATTCGAAAAAATTTCGAAATATTTTGACTGTTTCCATTACCAGACATATTCTAGTATCTTATTCACTCAAAAAGTTGAAAGTTTTTCATACGAAACTCAGGTAAAACAGGTATTTCGCAAATAGCCCCATTGCTACTACGGTGGCGGCCGGCGACGTGGTATTTCTAGGCCACGCGTACACTTTCTCGCGCTGTGAAACAACTTACTCATCGCACTTGAAGCATGCAGCGGCAGCCGGGATCTCTTTCTCTTCCTCAACAGCAGCTGGCGCTGGAGTCGGGTTCGGCTCCGCAGCAGGAACATCTGCGGCTGGAGCATCAGTGTCCATGGAAGTGTCAGAGTCATTCTGGTCAATCCAATCCAGAGCCTAGAGTGACACGGAAAGTAGAATGAATAATGAAACTATTACGACTTACTCTTTCAATGTTTTCTTTGCTAGCAGCAGCGGCAGCCTTCGCCTTGGCTTCGGGGAATCCCATATCCATAAGCTGTTGAGCAACCGACATCGTTCTGGAAGAAAAAAAAAGATAATGGAGAGATGGAGAATGGAAAAATCGAAACATAAAAAGGAGAATGAAGAGGAGAAGAGCAAGACGAAATACATTCACATAACGTAAACAGCAGAATACGAGGCAATGTTCCGATAAACACACTCCCAAAAATTGACGAGGAAATGTCAATAAAACACAAGAAACGTCGAGAAACCACGGGAAACACACTGAAATTGCTCGATATTCCTTTTTTCGTGATGATTTTCTTAAAGGCGCATGCATTTTTCGACGCGGGTCTCGCAGCGATTCAAGATTTTCGACGGCGCGTCGTTCAAAAATAATTTTTTCAGGTCGATTTTATTACTGAAAAATTTTGTTTCCTTACAAAAATGGACGAAATGGATGATTTCTTCGGGAATGACGACTTGGACCGAGAGCCGAGTCCAGTTGGAGAAGAAGCTATTGAAGGTAAGTGAGTTCTCGATGTGGAAATACCAAAAAGCTGATTTCCAGACAATACCGGCGAGGAAGGAGGAAAAAGAGTCATTGCTCCGAAGCTTCTGAAGCTCAAGAAAGCCTCGGTATGTGTTTAATGCATTTAAATAATGTTAATTTTGCGTATTTAAGACTCGGCTAGCTCTGAACGAGAACATGTTGACCGGGAAGAAGGGTCTCCCGGCGCTTCGAGAGACATTCAAGGACTTCAAGCTGAATCCGAAAGATGATCCAGTAAGTTTTTTGTGAAACTGAAAATTGAAAAAGTAAGTACAAGTTTAGTACGCAAACCTGGACAAACTGATGAAAAAGTACGCATATTGGGGACATCTGATGTTCCCGAATATGAAAACAGAAGACGTTCTGAATCGAGTGGAAACTTTGGGAACTCGACGACAAGTCAAAGTGTTCATGATGAAGCATCGAATGGGGATGGACGGAGATAACGTGGAACAGGAGGAACAGAAGAAGCAGTCGAAGAATGGAATCATTGACGACGGTGCCGATGACGATGAGCCTATGGATGATCGCCCGATTGCTTCTGACAATGATCATGATGATGGTTTGTCTATTCACTTGCTATTTGGTTGATTAATTTTATGTTTTTGCAGATAGAGCAGAAAGTGTTGCTAGGAAGAAGAAGGTGGAAGATTCCCCGAAAAAACCAGTGGCAGAAGATGAGAATCAGATGAACCAGGATGAGGATGATGCGTATCGAATGATGGAGGAAGAAAGACAACGAGAAGAGCAAGAAGCCAACGCCGCCGATGCGGAAGACGAGCTTCTCGCCGATTTCGACTTGAACAACGACTGGTGATACTGTTTTTCACGTGTACATTGTCCCCGCATTTTTAATTTGTATCATTCGAACAACTTAACTGACCTTTTGATAAACGTAACTGATTGAAGCGTGGCAAGTAAATAAGATTAGACTATTTCTGGCGTCACTGTTATGAAAACAAATGCCACCTCCTCCTGCAAAACCGAAACTCTCGGAGTCCACGGAGAAGTTGATCCCAATGTGAGCAAAGATTCAGAAAAGTTACTATTCAGTTGGTTCAGAGTTGAGATGAGCATCTCGGGAACATTCGCTAAAACCCCAATCGCCGTAACTTCCCATTCGATCGTTTACAAGGTTCCCTCGAAGTTGTATCGTCGTGACGTGGCAGTGAAGATTGTGAATCGAAAGGCGATTCCTCCGAATATCGCAGAGAAGTTTCTTCCGAGAGAACTGGACATTACGATGAAGGTTCGACATCCGCATCTGGCTCGTTGTCTGACAATCACCAAACCGATTGCTTCGAAGATTGTCATAGTCTCGGATTACTACGCGAGAGGCACTCTTCTGGATCTGATTCTGATGGAGAAGAGAGTCAGAGAGGCTCCGTTGGCAGTCACACTCTTCCGACAACTCATCGAGGCCGTCCACTACCTGCACAGTCGGGGAATTGCTCATAGAGATGTCAAGCTGGAGAATGTGATGATCGACGGGAACGGCGACGTGAAGCTCATCGATTTCGGCTTCTCGCGACACATCGAACGACGCGAGAGGTCCCGTTCGTTCTGCGGAACACAGCCATATACATGTCCACAGATCACGAAATTCCGATCGTACGAAGCGTTTTGTGCCGATTGGTATGCTTGCGGAGTGGTTCTGTACACGATGGTTGTTGGCAAGTGGCCGGTACATTCAGACAATTGAGATCCTGTTCGGAACTTCTTCTTTCCAGAATCGAGTGCACACTGGTGACAACTTGTTCCCCGAATTCGCACCGTCGAGATCTTGCCGAAAACTGATAACTTCGCTACTCGATGAAGATGAACTGAATCGTGCTGGCTATGATGAATGTGTCAATTCGGAGTGGATGAGTGCCCATCCGACATGGGTTTTCGCTAACCATGCTTATTTTTATCAAAAGGTACATCATTTATCTTTCAATTGATTCGGATGATAACTTTTAGGCCACGAACAACTCTACGGATTCGGATCCGGCAAACTGTGAGATGGTGGAAATCTAAGGAACTAAACTGAACTTGTCGAGAAATTTATTTCGAATTCAAAAATTAATTCGGATTGAAAATGAAGCCAAAAGCGCTTTGAAGTTTCTAATACAGTGTTTTTTGAAAGAATCGTTACATTTATTTGATTCAAATCATATGGCGATTGATGGTAATCGATTTTGTTTATTCTTGAGGAGGTTGCGTTTTGATCCTGTCGTATCTTCCAATGGATTGTGATCGCTGAAATTTCATTGTAAACAATAATACTCAGAAGGAGAAACTCACTTTTTCTCGGTGCAGAGAGCGCGACCACGCTTGGCGTACTCGTTCGCAACGTACAATGGTGTTGGAACAGAGGTAGTCAGGGCGATGATCTGATGGTGATGGCACAGAGTGTAAGTTAGCTCCTCGAGTCTGTCCATGCTGGCGTTGCAATTGTCGGCAAGGATCATGTACAATGGTGTCTTCGCAGTACCCTGAACAGAAAATTAGTATGATTCCTTGAGCCTTCGAAGTACCTGGAGAGTGGTATGATTCAAGATGAACTGTTTGGATGCATCGTGCTCGCATGCATGATGAGTCACTGAGGAGTCGAGAACCAATCCTGGCTGGATGTTCTGCTCGGTAGCTCTGCCGCCACTTCCCAGATTTTCTTGAAGAATCGGTTAGTGTTGTCGCCTGCAATTTAGAAAACAATAGAATTTGAAAAAAAAACCGGGGTTACTCACATCTTGACCTTGTGGAGACACTGAGTGAAATTATTGATGAACTCGTGAGTCGCTTTGCCGTTTGAAGCGCATCCGATGATCAACCGGTTGGAGTATTGCCGGTTTCCCATGCAAACTTCGCAGAACTGTCGAACGGTTAGCCTTCCAAGTCTTCTTGAAGTGAGCTCCTCGAGTATTTCCATGCAATCGTCGGCAAGGACCGCCCCCGCGTGTCTTACTCGCAGCGAGCGGCCAAAAATGAAAAAGAAACAATTGTTGCTTGCTGACCTAAATATTTGAATTCAAACGTCAGTTTTCGCGCGTCCAATAGGGCGCACTTGCAGACTGCCATTTTTGGTCGCGCGGCGATTGGCCGACTACGTGTGGTTTGGGTTTCTACTCCACCACTTTTCTAGGCCAGCCCCGCCCACCCACGTCAAGACTCGGCCATCACACTTTATACCAAAATTTCTCAAAAGTTAGTCCCAATTTTGATCAAGATTTTTCCAACAAAAGTTTCTAATTTTTGTTTTCTTTTGAAAAAATAAAACTTGACGGCTGAAAAAATAGGCAGTGGCACCTGAAAAATAGGCAGAGTACCCCAAAAAACGATGGCCTAACTTGATCTGGCCGAGGATCCGGTGGCCGCCAATTTTCACCAACCAATCAGCGAAGTTGCTAGACTCCGCCCACAATCGCTGATTGGTGGCCGAGTTTTCGCAATTTTTTCAACAGGACGTAGTGGAAATTTCGCCGTGGTCGCGATTTTCCGCTGTTTGTTTTAATTTTCCGAAAATCAACTGCGTTTGCCCTTTTTCTGCAAGTTTTATCTTCTTCTTCAATGGAACTCGTTAAATTCCAATTCGTCGTCATTTTCTATGCCTCGTCTGCATTCGCCTCGCCTCTTTTCCGTCTCTCGCGCACCGACCCATGACTCATTCGTGTTTTCTTTGCGTACGTTCTTGCGAAATTCATGCTTCATAAGTATTCCGTCACTTCTCTTTCACTCTTAAATCGTTCATTCCTTCAGAAACCTCAATACAAGTCATCATGGGTGCCGGAGAAAGCAGCATGGCTCTCGAAAGTGAGTTTTATTCGGTTTTACTTCTGAAACTCAAATTTTTGTTTACAGAGCACTTGTTCGATTTGAAATTTGCTGCCAAGCAGTTGGAGAAGAACGCTCAAAGGTGTGAGAAGGAGGAGAAGGTTGAGAAAGACAAGCTCACTAACGCCATCAAGGTGAGATAAAATCTGGCAAGAAAATCAATGAGGCAATCGTTTCTTATTTTTCAGAAAGGAAACAAGGAAGTGGCACAGGTTCATGCTGAGAACGCGATTCGAAAGAAGAACGAAGCTGTCAACTACATAAAGATGGCTGCCAGAATCGACGCAGTTGCCGCAAGAGTTCAAACCGCCGCCACCCAGAAGAGAGTCACCGCCAGTATGAGTGGAGTCGTGAAGGCCATGGAGAGTGCCATGAAGAGCATGAATCTGGAGAAGGTGCAGCAATTGATGGACAGATTCGAAAGAGACTTCGAAGATCTCGACGTCACGACGAAGACTATGGAGAAGACGATGGACGGAACCACAGTGCTCAATGCCCCGAAGTCACAGGTCGATGCGCTCATCGCAGAAGCTGCCGACAAGGCCGGGTTAGTTCCTTCTTTAAAGTTTCACGATCTAACTTGGAAATTCCAGAATCGAACTCAACCAGGAGCTACCATCGAGCGTGCCAACTGCTCTTCCATCCGGAACCCAAGCCGTTTCCGAAGACAAGGACCTCACCGAACGTCTGGCTGCTCTCCGCAACATGTGATCATCTTTCCATTCTCGCCTATTTGTGAATACTCAAACATTATGACGGTTTTCTGTGAAGTAGACTTGTTTCCGTATTTACCACCGTTTCATCATCTGTCTTGTAAATATTTCCAAATTTTAATGAATGTTTCCTCTCTGACAAAGTTATCTGATCAATTGCCGGAGTTCACTTTGCTCCATATAATTATTTCTTCAATTCCCTTTCACCTAAATATCAGATCAAGCCACCAATCAATTGATCACCACACCAGTTTTCTTATGTGTAGGCCCCATCAGTTTTGGTCTCTCGCCGCCCGCGTCTTTCTCTGCGTCTCCACTTCCATCTTTATCTCTCGTCCTTCTTATCTTTTCTCGCTCTCATTCTGTTCCGACGTACGTTACGAACAATCTCTTGTTGTTTTTTTCTGTTTTCCGTGAGTTTTTCCCTAAAAAATCCGAAACTCTAGACATTTAGCTTCTACAAACAATCCTTGCCCTACTTTGGCGCCATGCCACGTCACTTGCAAGTTGGCGCAGACTTCCCAGTTCCACTCTTTTTCCGCCCATCACTCACATTGTGAACTGTGATATGTGTACTTTGACCCGCTTCTCTTTCTCCTTTTTCTCTTGTCTCTGATACTTTCTGGCACTGTTTTTCTTGCACTGTCACCGTTCTCTCCTGTTCTTCTCGCCTTTCTAACTTCTGTTTTTCAGCCAGCCAGTTCCAAAATGAGAATCCTCGTCGGAGTCAAGAGAGTCGTCGACTATGCCGTCAAGGTACGCATTCCTAACCAAAATTCTGTCTCTAAACCTATGTTTTCCAGATCCGTGTCAAGCCGGACCGCACTGGAGTCGTCACCGAGGGTGTGCAGCACAGCATGAACCCGTTCGACGAGATCGCTCTCGAGGAAGCCGTCAAGCTGAAGGAGAGCAAGCTCGCCACCGAGGTCGTCGCCTTCTCGCTGGGAGGACCAAAGTCCGCCGAGGTGCTCAGAACTGCTCTGGCCAAAGGAGCCGACAAGGCCATCCACGTCACTGTGACTGACGCCGAAGCCGCAAAGCTCGAGTCGTTCCACGTAGCGAAGGCTCTGAAGAAGATCGTCGAGCAAGAGAAGTTCGACGCCGTGTTCCTTGGAAAGCAGGCCATCGACGATGACTCCTCCCAGACTGCCCCGATCCTCGCTGGACTTCTCGACTGGCCACAGGCTCTGTACGCTTCGAAGGTTGAGGATGCAGGTGCTGGACATCTCAAAGTGACCAGAGAAATCGACGGAGGACTTGACACCATCAAGGTAGGCATTCATGTTATCTTTCATTCCGGAATTCCTGTATTTGCAGGTCAAAACTCCATTCGTCTTGTCGGCTGACCTCCGTCTGAACACTCCTCGCTACGCTACTCTGCCGAACATCA
>LR537889.1:187307-229576 GCA_900883565.2 Caenorhabditis panamensis
GCCAAGAAGAAGCCACTGAAGAACATTCCCATCAAGGATCTCGCCGTCGACCTGGCTTCCCAGACCGAAACCGTCGAGGTCACCGAGCCACCAGTCCGTCAGGCCGGAGGATTTGTCGAGGACGTCTCGGCCCTCGTCGCCAAGCTGAAGGAGAAGGGATTCGTCAAGGCCTAAATCTCCCATCCCCTTTCCCGTTTTACGTAGACAAATCAGTGGATGTATTTAAATTATTTTTCTCCAATGTTTTATAAAATGCAGGTGAATTCTCTTTTATTGATGTGTATAAAACGGTGTCTAGAGAAGTGAATAACTTGAGCGGGAGACCGTCAGAAACCGAAACGCGTTATGGACGAAACCGTGTGAGAATTGGTGAAGGTAGAGCTGTAATGGGAGTGTTCGATCAGACATTACTATTCCACTTACGAGTCTAGTATGAGAATGACAATGGGGACATACTGATTTGGTGCCACTAGCAGCATTGGCCGAGGTGTCAAAAGATTCGTACTGCGGAGTCTTCAGTCGGAAAGATGACAGTTCATCGTGACATCGGAACACTTCTGCCGATTTGGAAGATGTCAACCGAAGAGTGGCTCTTCCCGGAGCAAAGTGTCTAGTCTGTTCCCTCTGTTCATTGCACATCGACAGTCTCGCTTGTCTCCGTCTCTTCAACATCACACTCTCCCCATCGGCTCTTCGTTCCACAAGTAACATCAGAGAGTCTGTTCGGTTCATCCAGAATCGAAAGATGCTTGCTGCCTGATCCACTGACACGGCTTGCAGGGAAATCTTGTTGCACCGCACCAGACGATCCCCTTCCCTGAGATGAGCACTCTGCAAACAATAACCGAATTATGAGCATCTTCTCTCATTTTTCTCAATTTCCGTCTTGGCTCCATTGGTCCCCGCCACGTCGTCCCGAAAAGAGACTTGCCAATTATGCGTCCTCTCCTTTTCTTTTCCACCCAACTAGTCCATTACTCATTCGTGCCCGTGCTAAATTACTACTGCTCCGCGAGCCCGCACTCTCTCTTTTTCGAGCTTTTTTGGAGCTGTCTTCGGCTGTGACGCAATAAAAACAAAGTGGAGGAGAAAAAAAGAGAGGATGAAGCAAAACTTCTTCGAGAGTCGCCTCATATTCAGATTTGAGATGAAATCGAGATGAGACTCTTGTGGGAAAGAGAAGGACTCACTTGTGGGGAATCGGGATGCACGTAGTCGATGAAGACTCCACGACTTCGACTGCCAACCATCCGGAATGCCATTCCATTTGGTTGTTCGATGTCTCGAGGAACCAAGATCTGGAAAGGTTCTTCTTCAAATCCAGGAAGTCATTCCCGCTAGACAGTGACAGATTAACCCCTCGTTCGTTTCCTAAAGTGACGTATCTCGCGCCTCTTGGTTTTTGGTGACTCGTTTTCACAAATAGAAAGTGCTAAAGTTAGGGCGAGATGAGAAGACGAACTTGTGCTCTTTTTGAGGTTTGATTGGGTTATGGGTAACCCATGAACAGTGAAAAAATGCTTTCCGGGGAGTCAAAAACATGTTCCGAGCCTTTGTACTTTTTTGAACTTTGAGAAGCTCTTGCTTGAAATCAAGGAGCCGCAGCTCCATCAATCTGTCAATACAGCTGTCATGTTCCGTTTCTGCAACTCCCCAGACACTATTTTTATGCATTTAGTATAGCTGAAAACCCAACAAAAACTGGAAACTCTCGGAAACCCAAAAACATAAAACGCATGCAGTCCGTCCTTCCACTTCTTCTCATTTATTTTTCAGCCTTCTTCCCTTTTTCTCGCTAAAAAACACAGCGAAAGCTCATTTTTCTTGCCTCGCGCTGACATTTTAATTCCCCTGTTGCTGACTGAATCGGACAATGCTCTCTCGGAGAATACGAGAAGAAGAGTCTAATTGGAGAAGGAGAAGCAGGAGAAAAACGAGACATGCGGCAGGCTGTCCGTCATTTCCATGCCGCCGCGCAAGATGGATGAGCACAATTTGTAAGCATAAATGTTTGGCCTTCTCGGGCTTACGGAGCATCCTCGACTCACCTCAAGAGTCTTCGTTTCCACGGGGGCTGTTGGCTCTTCGTCGACACTCTCACAGAAGCTTGATGACGTCGGAATGTCATCCCACTCGTCATCGCAAGAAGTCACCGCATTCTCGTAGGCGGAGGCTGATCGGGGGAAACGGGCAGTGAGCATGATACCTGGGCAGATGCCCTGAAAATTTGAATCTAGAAAGTTTTCAAAAGATACAGTAACCACAAGGTATAAAAGTTCAGTTATCTCCATGATCCTTGAGGATCCAAGAGAAAAAGCATAAGAGAAAAGTGCAGAGTACGAAGGATAATAACTTCCTGGAGATTTGCACCAGAATGGGAACCTGCCAGAAACATTCCTTCTGTCTTTCTCTCCAAAAAAGTAAGCCGGAAGTAGGCGGAGCATAACGGAGCACGACGATTAGAATGCTGACGAATGTTTGGGCGCCCCTGGGGCACAACACCGTTGATGAGCAACATGGGTCCACGACTAATTGGCGCCTCGCAGAAATGTGCGAAAACCCGAGTGGCGTCTCGAACCAAACCGAGGAGACACACTCGAAAACAACTCCAATAAAACGGGGGCGGAGCCGCGCGGGAGAAGCGGTGCTCCGCGAGGCCTCTTTGGCTCCCCAGAGAGTGCTACATTCGGTCGTTGTAGAGCCAAAAATTGTACGTCGTTCTGGTTTTTTATCAAGAAGAATGAGATGGAGAAATCGGGGGAAAAAATCAGGTGAGGCAAGGGAAAAGGAGAGGGTCGGGGAAGGAATGGGAATAAAATAACAAGCTCGTATAAGTGTTGTGCGGTGCTCGGTCTGAGGAATAATAACCGACGAGTGTAGTCTGACAGGGTAGTTATGTTTTTCTGGGTATTCGCTTTTTCGGTTTTTCAGAGAGTTGAACTCTAACTTTAGACATGGATATGCATTTCCAGGGACTACTGTGTCATGTCATCGAGACATTGTACTCTTTTAGGTCAGACAAGAAATAGAATGTATGAATGAATGAATGCGGGGAACGACGAGTGAAACGTGACAAATGAGCCGTTTCCTGGAGCCGTGATGAGAGTTTCCGGCTTTGGTTACCTTTTGAAAGAGTATCTAGTACCCCAGAAGTAGAATCCAAGGAGAACATCTTCTTCTGATTCAGAAGTAAGCCTCAAAACGAAGAGAACTTTCCACTTGAGCCTATTGCACTTTTGTTCAAACATAAACTGCACACAAACTGAACGAGCCCGAATAATGGAGAGAAACGCGTAATTCAACACCCAATACCTAATATTTATCCAGAAAACGTCTTGGAAGGAGCAGGAGCAGGTCAACGAGTCAGAAGCACGGAAAATAAAACGAGAAGTAGTCATATGCAAATCGACAACAAATCGCCTCGCCACGGCCGGACGTCGACGGAGGCCCACGGAGGGCAACACATCAGATAGCCGTGCGAAAGTTATTACGGAAGGAATATGAAGAAGTGGACGACGACTTGTGACTCTCGCCGTTTCTATGTAACCGAGAGACACTTCTCCTCTTGAATTGAGTCAGCACTCGGTTGCTTTCCTAAAAACAAAGGCGTGATGTATCGGAGAGACACAACCCTTTTCTGCCATTGACACCACACCCGCAATGATCGGGTCCATGAATTATGAATGAGTTGACAAAAAGAAGACGGCGTCAAGAAGAGAATGCAAAACGGAGCTCAGACAAGATCTCAACATGGGAATTCAGACTCATTAGAGCAGATATCAATCGTCATCGCTGGGGAGACGGGACTGAACCCGCGCCGGTCCGACAAAGGACAAACAGTCTCCCGGTTGCGCTACGCACGCAAGTCGCCAGTTGGGAATGATGTGTGCTTATGAAGGTCGCGACCTCGCATGCGCCCCAAGATAGTTTTCTTGTTCATCAGAATCATTTTTATTCAGAAGCGCAAGATGCGATAAGAGTTTGTTTACAATCGGGTAAAATTGAGATTCACAGGAAACAAATGAGGATTAAAAGAGGGGAAAATGAACCGGTAGTGTTTAGACTTTAGGGGAGAAAGTGAAGATTGTGTGCGAGACGGTGTAGTCGGCATTCAGCTCTGCAGCGGTACGGGTCTCGTTATCCTTGGCTTCGCTGGTTGGGCGGACAGAATTGACAAGACTGCACACGTGATCCAAAGCCGTCTCCAGCTCCAACGACGTCATCATACGGGTCTGAACATTGGCTCCAACGTGTTTCGAGTTCTCACAAGTCCAGATGCGCGGTCTATTGTCCATGAACTTTTCCTTGTTGATACGAAGCAATGGGAGGGTTGTTTCGAAGGAGTAGTTCACCTCGGTCTCTCCACGCTTGCACTTTTCGACCATGCTGCTCGTGTATTTCATCAGAACACGTCTGGCCAGATCAGGCAGAATCACGTGATCCTTCTCGTTGAGAATTCCGTAGATCTGATTGACTGTGGCGAGGGCCATCGTGATGGGAAGAAGAGAGACGACACTGGCGTTCAAATTGCAATCCACACTTTTCAGGTCATTCTCACATGTCTTCAGAACCAATGCCAATTCATCACTCGGGAACTTGAGTGTCTTCGAGAACTTGTCAACGATTTGTCTGAAAAAGTAAACTGCTATGAAAACCAGGACATCCAAGAGTTCTCACCCTCTCAGACTCTGCACTCCAATCTCCATCATCATCTCGATGGTGCTCAATCTCTCCAGAATCGGCATTCTGAACTCACAAGTCTTCGAGGCACGGATCAGAGCAGCCAAATGACTTTTGTTGTCTTCCAGCACATGCGACTTGATTTTGCCGTACGTCAGAGCTTGCAGGAAGTTTTTGAACAGCATGGTTGCCTGTTTGATGTCTCCGCAGCAACGGACAATGTTCCACACTTTGTCAGTCACTTCCTCGCTCCTGAAACTTCATTATTGTTCGATGCACTATATACTGAGACTCACGTATCCTTCGCAACGAACACATTCTCCTCGTCGGAGCACAATTCCACCAACTCGTTCATCAGCTTGACCAAATTGTCAAACTTCACGGACTCGTTCGGGAAAACTACTTCATTGTCGGGATTAGCAAGAACATCGGCCAAATTGAGCACGAAGAAGAGCTGGTTGAAGATGGATTCGTCGATGTAGAATCGCTTGTCCTTCCATCCCAAATCAATCTTGATGATGCATTCAGCAGCGTTGACGGGCTGCTCCAGGAGCACCAGACTGTTCTTGGTATTCCAGCGCATGTCGACCATCACCTCTCCTGGATTTTCACGATCCTTCGTGGCGATTCGACGAATCCTGTCGTAAACCGCTCGGTATCGGTTCACGAGAGCACCTCCGCCCGCTTCGTTCAGCTGATTGACGAACTTGTCAGTGGTCTCATTGTAATATCCCAAAATGCGAGTGGCTCCGGAGAACTGAACATTCTTTCCGGTACGACCAGTAGCCAACCAGCACGCCGATGGGAGGTTCGAGTCAGTAGTGGCAATCCAGACGGGCAGCTTGGAGAGGGCAGCAGAGAAGTGATTGGATGACTCGAGGCGCAAACTGTACAATGATGATCTCGAATGGAATATATTAGTTGTAACGTACTATCTTTGAATAGAGATTCCGTCGCCCAATGGGATTGGATTCACATCGAACTTCGGAGCTTGAAAATCGAATCCATCAATCTCCATTTCGGCTTCTACAAGTCAGAGTTTCGTTTTTACAAGCATCCTTTAATCTCTCACCATTTCTACCACTTTTTTGCAACTTGTTCAGTGACAAGAACGAGGTCTGCAACGGACCCCCCTCGGTCGCAGTGTTCTCCTTGTCGCCCTCTTCTTCCTCCACTTCCATCTGCTCTTCTTCTTCAGCGTCTACTTTCACTGACTTCAAGGTCTTTGTAATTTTCGATGCCTTCTCAGAACCAGTCGGCGAGTCGATCAGAAGAACATCATCGGAAGAGAAGCCGAGTTGAGGGATATTCGAGTAGTTCAAGATGATCGGAATATCTGTGATTGGTATCAGTCGCAGACGGAACTTGTCCAGCTGTAAATAACGAAATTGAGCAGCATATTCCGCGATACCAGCTGCACTTACAAGAAGAACCGGGACTGGAGCCTCATCCTCTTCTGTTTTCGATTCGACGGCCTTGTTGTACTCTTGGAGGTGTTCGATACCAACAAGCATGGCTGAAAAAGAAACAAAATTGCATCTAGAATTCAAACTTTGAGCTTGTCGAAACGAAAGAGAGCGAAAAAATGAATTGGTTTCGAACTTTGCGCGCAATGTGAAATGAAAGAATCTGTGAACACGGCGACGCACAAGTACACCACCGAAAACCGCGCGCAAGTGTACTTTTTATTGATTGTCTTCACCGCCATTGTCTTTGCCGCCAAGCCGTTCACCAATTTTTCAATCAATTCTTATCCGGCTTTTCTTGTTTTCTCTTTCGTCTCTTGGTCTCCTTGGCTCTTCTGAGTTAGTCGTGACGTCTTCTGTGTCAACGTTTAGGCACCATTCAAATTCAAATCCACGTTTTACACTGCGCACCTTGTGATCTCCTCATCAACGCCCTGCCGTTTTCTCTCGTCTCTCTTGCATAATCGCTTATTGTTCGTATTCATTTGTGTAGTAGTCGATTTCAGTAGCATGTCGGAGGCAGAAGCCGGTCCAGGGCGGATAGAAGAAGGTTCGTTTTCCGTGTCTTCGAGAACTCTTGCAATCTTATCTGTTCAATCTTCAACGAACTGATATTTTGCATTTTTTCAAGTATCGATAGCGTCAGAAAAGCTTCAGCGATAAAGTGTCCGATAGCGCCAAGGTCATTTTCGATCGAGGGAGTGCGACTTTTCAAGCTTGTCTGTGTTAACACTGACCAAGGTCATTCGCCGCGTTTGTCGAGAACTATTTTTCAAAATTAATTTTTCCCCAGTTACTTTTTGAACGGGAAGCAACTTCGGTGATGTTTGTGCGTGCCTAAATTTGAAATTTTTGCCAAAATCAGCAAAGCTGATGCAAACCTAATACATTTGCTACGCGAAATGCAATTTCTGAACGAGATTGATAAAATGTTATCTGAAAACAAGTTTTTCGAAAAGAAAACAGTGTAATGTTTAAAGGCGCATGCCGCAAATAAATCTTAGGGTCTCGCCACGATTTTTCCGTTCCGCTATAAAATGAGAAGATTCGAATTTTTAATTTGCTGTCAGCCATCATATTTTCTTTTTTTTCAGATTCAACAGCAAGGGAAACGATGGATCCGGCGGCTGTACTGAGGCTGAAGGAGGATAGAAGAAGTTCCTCGACAGATGTGAACAGTGATGAGATCACGCTGCACACGATCTGTTACGATGGTAAAACACTCAAACTACCCGGCGATATGGATCACATGTATCAAGTAGTTTATCGAATTCTCAAAAAGTAAGAACTTTTGATCGGATTTTTAATCAAGTTATTTTTTTCAGTGTTTTATTTCCTATAGTAGAACCACTTTTCGTAGGATTGCCACCAGACTGGCACGATACAACGAGGTTTCATACCAATTCAGAAATCGCTTTGTACTGCAAAAAGTACAACCTGGCCGCGAAGCCGTACGCTAAAAATGTAAGTTTCTTCTCATTTTCCGGTTCGCTTCGATTTTTAGTTATACTATGTCCTTTTTTCGGTTACTTTCTTCTTTCTCGAGCTGTCTGCCCCAACTAACAAGGCAAGGCGGTGCATGGTGGTGGTTTCTTACCCATTTATGTCCGTCTCAGCCCTTGATAAAAGTAGAGTAGTTGATTTAGAGCCCGTCTTTACAGTGGGGTGGATCATTCAACACGGATACGCTCAAGGATTGGGGAAGACCACAATGCACATTGCAAGTGGCAATGGACATCACCACATTTGCTTACGAGTGCGCAGTTCCACGCCCAGCGGATCTCAACCAGCACTACAAAAGTTTCAGCTCAGAAGTAAGTTTTTCCAAAGTAAATTGCATCATCTGAATTGTTTTTTTCAGACTTACGGAGAGACGAATCTTGAGCAGATGGGTAGCATCATAGACGAAATACAGCTGGGACCACAAGATGTGTTCGTCGATCTAGGAAGTGGCATCGGCCAACTCGTGTGCTTCACGGCTGCTTACGCCAGAGTGAAGAAAGCTGTAGGCATCGAACTGTCGCCAGTTCCTGCTGACTTTGCAGCCGATATGAGCACTTACTTCAAAAGGTTGGTGTAACCGAGTACTTCGTCTATTTCAAAAATCATGTTTCAGAGTTATGAACCACTTCGGAAAACATTGCGGAAAGTTCGAACTGGTGCAGGGAAACTTCTTGGATCCGAACTTCAAGAAACTCATTTGTGAAGAAGCGACAGTCATATTCATAAACAACTACGCTTTCGGTCCAGACCTCATGTTCAACATAACAAATTTGCTTCTCCAAGACCTGAAGCACGGTACTCGGATAATCACCACCAAACCCTTTGGTTGCAACAAAAAGGAAATAACATACCGATCGACAAATGGTGAGGGGAACCAGAATCTTTTGAGTTACAGAGAGTTTTTTTCCAGATATAAACTCAATGAGTGAGACTGTCGAGCTCAAAGCTGTGGAGTCTTGCGTTTCCTGGACGGCAAACAAAGTCGCGTTCTACCTCACGACTATGGACCACACCAAAGTAAGTGAATGCCAGCGTATCCTAACAAATTGGAGTGTTTCCAGCTCATACGGTACTACGAAGAAGAGCAACGGAAGAAGCAAGAAGGGAAGAACATTTCCCGAGAAGGATCCGAGATCATCGAACGCGATTCGGCCAAAAAACGCAAGACCGAAAGTAACGGACGCGACAAAATCAAGGTTGCTAGAAAACTGTTTTCATCATCTTCGGGACCTCTGTTACCCGACCGCTTCTGAAGTCGCATGTTCTGAGTTCCTCATGCTGTGCTTTCTCAATTCCTATCTTTCGTGAACCCAGTCTTTCTAATAATCAACTAATTAACGTCTTTCGACTCTAAATAAGTGACCTCAGTAGGTAAAAAATTACGGCCTTGAAACATTTCAGTTTGATAAATCGAAAAAACACAGCCTGGCGGATAAGCATATTTTATAAACTCGTTTCTTTTCTAACACCTAACCACGTGCACTAAATTAATAAATGTAGGTATAATCAAAAACTTTTTGTTGTTTACACCAAAAAAAGACATGCTCCCTCTAGGAACCAGCGCCTTCTAAATACATGTTGTTTCCTCTTCACAAGTTTGTGTTCTTTCGATTCGTCTCGTGAGTAGAATCTACGGTGTCACTGCCCGCTTCCCCGCGCCTCTCCTCTTTCTTTTTCGTCGATGCGACCGCAACGCGTCTCCCCAGCGAGAAAATGGGTCAGAATGTAGTGGGCAGATGGAGAGGCGATGTGAGTGAGAGCCAGGAATACATTGTATGCACGGAGGAGGGCGAAGACAGCGAGTGAGCGACGAGCGAGTGCGTGCGCAGCGAGACGACCGTAGGCAGTATTGATCGCGGATTTCAGATGGAACATACTGCCAGAAAGCCGCGTGAGGAATCTAGTTTTGCCTCGTCGTCAACGTCTTCCGGCGCTATTACTGCTACTCCCCCTGCTACTGATAATAATAACATGCCGTCCACGTCGAGCACTGCTGTGCCGGCGCAACAACCCCCTGCGGTACCCACTGGCGAAGAAGACGTCTTTTTTGGACGTACGACAAGAAAAATGTGGAAAGCGCAGGTTAGTTTAGGAGAGCAGCGCGAGAAAAAAGTAACATGCATGAGGTGGTCGGGTAATCTGTGGTTCTGTAGAAAAACTTTCCAACCGAATAGCCAAAACTAACATTACTTAATTTTTTGTTTCAGACGGAACAATCGACTGCTTCTCATTCTCATCAATCATCGAAGTGGGATGCTCCGGACACTGACTACACTCCACCGACAAAGAAGTCGAAGAAGCACCGTGAACGGGAGAACCACGAACCAAAGTCCAACTCCGAATCTGTCCCGTCGTCGTCCAAAAAGAAGAAGGACAAGTGTCCATCGGTCCCGAAAACTCCAAAGGTATTCTAATTTTCAGCTCTTGGCTGTGTAATACGGTTTCCCGATCTGTTCAGTTTCTCTGGATGATTCATATGATTCACTTTAAACTGGAGAAGGGAACAGAGAGCAGAGGAATAAGAAACAAACATAGCTATTGACACAATTTCTCTTTCCAGCAACCAAAGAGTTCCCACTCGAAGAGCTACTCCGTCGAACCTTCTTCGGCTCAAAAACACATGGCAAGTGATCCTCATCACACTCCGTCTCTTGCTAAAGCCACGGCTCCACCTCCACCTCTTCAGGAACACAAACCAAAGATTGAGGAGCTGCCAGAGCCTGATAGACAATATGGACAAGTGGATGGTAACCTGTCACAGTTATTCGTATATTTTGAAACTTTTCTTTTCAGCAAAAAGCTTGAAAACGGCACTGGATACGATCCGTGAAGCCGCGTCAACATCTCAACAAGTAGCTGCTATCCAAGACGCAATAGAAAGTGTGCTCGCCAATCCGGGAGTGTCTCCTTCGCAACACAATGGAGGTCTACCGGTATTCCCGAATCTTCAAGCACCCGTCTACCCACCACCACCACAGATGATCCCACCTCCACCACCACCACCGAATTTGATTCCACCAACATCTGAAGTCGTCGCCGAGCAGCGCCACACGTTCATGATTCCTCCGACTGATCCGTATTACAATATGGTCGTGTCGACATACTTCGAGTTCAAGAACCACGTGAATCAAGCGAGAATCGGAGATCCAGTGTTTATGAGCCAGTTGAGACAAGATATCGAGAACGAGAAGGCGCGACACAATGCTCTTATGGAAGATGTGAACAACACGAGCATACAAATTGATCACTATCTTGCCAAGGGAGTCTACTATCTGAAAAATCGTCTCGATGAACTTGGAATGACGAGTGTACATGATGTGGGCGAGCTGTTGGCGGGATCGAAGCAAATAGTCAATCAGCACAAGACACTGACTACCGAACATGCTCAGTTGGAAGCCATGGTGGTCCTGGAGGAGCAAAAGCTGAGAGGATACGGTCCAGATGCTGTCAGACTTTTTGATGGTATAGTCTTCTGATCCTTCTTTCATTCATTATCTTCTTTTCAGAAGCTGAACGTAAAGGGATCCACACAAACTTTTTGAAAGTTGCGGAAGGAATTCTTAGCAATCGACCAACCAACTTCACTGCCCAACCCGTTCAATCCGATGAAGTTCCTGGTACCGAAGCGAAAGTCTCACCTTCCCGACGTGCTCGACAGAAGCCTCGTCAAACTAACTCTTCTGGTGGAAAGCGCGGACCATCGGTGACCCGTAAAGCTGATGCTTCGAATGAGGAGATAGACAACGAGATCCAAGAGTTCGTTCAACGAGCACTGCAAGTCGACCATGCCGTCAAGGAGAAGGAAAGAAAGGCTCGTATCAGCTTATCAACGACTTCTGAGCGAGTTCCTCGGAAGGGCGAGAAGTAAACTGGCTGGATTCTCATCTTCACATTCCTTGTTCTAATTTGATCCACAGTACATCCCCCAATCATTTAATATAACAGACCCGATAATCTTTCTTATCCACACTCTTCTGCATCTTTTCCCTTCACACTGTGCCTTTTTACTATATTTCCCTGGAAACGATGATCTTCTTATTTACCTCTCGAATCGGCAGGGAAGTCTATGAATTCTCCGCATCAAGCAGTTCTGATAATTTATTTAAAATCGATTTTGTAGAGCTCCTCAATGCTATATCACTTATACTGTAAAATTAAACATAAAACTCAAAGTTTCTATTTTCTTTTGTTGTGTTTTCCGTTCGAATGGTAACAAGCCATGCTTACATTTCTGAACCTTCCCCTCTGTTTTCTCCGATCACCTCTGTTCTTTCAAGTAATGGACGAACCTTCCTCATCGAGTCGGAATAATGATCGGAGTAACCAACTCGACGACTCGACACGAGGAGCAACTTCTCGCGGGTAACACTTCCTGAATGATTATCCTATCCATAAACTTATTCAGAAGACCGAAATCAGATCGGTTCGATGCGCCTCCTCCCAAGCAAGTTCTACCCCCTCCACCTCCAGAAGAAGATGCGAGCAGTCCTCGGAAACGATCACGGACTGCTCCGCATCCGAATGCGCAGCACGCAAAGATGCCACGAAAGGAAACCGACGTGGTCGACAGAATCTGGCATGACATTGACGAGGAGCAACGAGAGAAACAGGCAAAGAAGAAGGCAGCAGCCGAGGAAGCGAAGAAGACAGAACCACAGGTCACAACTGCTGGACAGTGTGTTGACTTGACTGTAAATAACTTGAAGAACTTCAAAAACGAAGATTCCACTGTGAACGATGTGAGTTTTTGCAGAACCCAATCCAAAGAATTGAGAGTCCATATTTCAGTTCATCGGTCGCGAAGGAATGGTAGATCGGTTACTCGGATACAAAATGCTGTTGGGGAAGATGGAAAACTGCGCGACACTTGGCTACGAGAAAATGAACGATGAGGAAGTGAAGCAGCTGTCGAAGGAGTGGTTCAAGAAGTTCCATCCTGACGCAGAGATCATCGAACCGGAAGCTCCGCCACCCAAAGGTCCACGTACACCGCCGTCACCTCCCCCAGAACGAGATCCGGAACCGGTTGAGGTGAAGCCTCGAAGAGGACCGAGAACACCTCCGGGGTCACCCGGTCCATCGAATCCTCCGAATCCAGGAGCAGCGAATCGGAAGGAGATGGTGGAACAGTTAGCGAGAACATTCGGACAAAGTACTCACGAAGTGGAAGAAGCACTCGGCGGAGAACTGGATAGAGCACTGGAGGACTGTTCAAAGAAGCTGAAAAACGAAATGATGGAGACATTCAAGCAGGCTTTGAAGAAGATGATCGACAAGAAAACAAAGATGTATGTTGATAATAAGTGTTGGTTTTCTGCATGTGTAGATAGTTTCAGATCTAGCGACTTGTCTGATCAGATGGAGCTCGTCTCGGATACTTCACTCTCCGTGGACATGAAGATAGTAAAGAAAGATGATGCTGATGCTGCAGTGGCACAATACCATATGGCCGTACCGCCTCCACCGCTTCCTCCGAACATGCAGCAGCCAGGATATCCGTAAGACCCGCTTTTCAAGAATGCAATCAACTGTCAGTTCAGGTACTACCCACCAGGACCTCCAGCTTATCAGTACCCTCCGCCTCCTCCTGCTCAACCACACTATCAGCAGGGCATGCTTTGTTACGTATGTGACTCGATTGAAGCTCGATCTTCAGTTATGATCTTCAGGTCGGAGCACCTAACCAGCACTACGCTCCGCCTGGTCATCCGCCTCCAATACACTATCAAATCCAACCAAATCAGCAGTACCAGCCACAGCAAATGCCAACTATGGTTCTGCCCCCGGTCAATGTTCCTCCGCCACCTATGGGAGTACGGATCGACACTCCAATGCCGCAGCAGATTCCTCCAGGCAAGACATTCCTGGTGCTGCAGGAAGGTAATGTACACATTTCAGTGGTTCAAGCGTTACCTCCGACTGGGATGCCACCACCGCCGATTCCTCCGCAAGGTCCACCACCAATGCCCCCTCCGATGCAAGCACTTCCATCGGCTCCTCCTCCATTTGCAGGAGACTGCTGGCGACCCAACCCACCACCGCCACAACCGATCATCCAGTCCGATTCGTGGCAACAGTCAAATCCAGTGGTACCCGTCGCAGTGCCACCTCCCGTCAGCACTGCTCCGATTGTAGCTGGTGTCCAAACCACTCTCTTCTCTGCACTCGGCCTTCACAAGCCCCCACCACCTCCTCCTCCTCCGCCGATTCCCGGCTCTTCCGCTCCAGTTCCTCCTTTCGCTTCGCTCTCCGGTCCACCTCCTCCACCACCACCAATCGGAGGATCCGTCGTTCCGTCAGCACCTTGTCCTCTCAACTTCCCTCCTCCTCCGCCTCCTCCGAGTCAGTCCGCAGTTGTTCTGTCCTCTCCCACTTCGAACGGCTATCGTCACCATGGTTCCGCTGGTCGGGTACCTCCGTTCTCTCATCCTTTCAACAACTTCTAGTCTCATCACCATCTATCCTAGTCTCCTCTTCTATCCGCCCTAGTCACTTCTTTTCTTCTGCTTTCCATATCGGCATATCCTGTAGTCTGACAACTTCTGGTCATAAAACTTCCGTCTGTCTTTTGAATCTCCATCCGGTTCATTCTCTTTTTTCTTTTCTCTTTCATAATCTCTGCTCCGACATTGCCTGCTTACTTTTCAGTCTTTTCTCGAGCTTTCATTCTCCATTTTCCAGACTGATTTCTCGTTCCACTTGCTCCAATTCCTCTCCATAAATTTGTCTTCTACTTCCAAATTGCCTTCTCTTCTCATGTCTCTGTGTACTTTTCCATATATTTTTGCCTTATTTAATTTAACCTGATTGATTTATGATATTTATATTATGCATTTATTGGATTTTAAACTTTTTATCGCCACAATGTCATATAAAGATGTTTTAAAACGAACAAACTGGATGGTTCCCGCCGGAAGACAACATAACAAACTTTACAGATTACTGTGTTCTGTCTAGTGTCATCGAAACAAGCAGGTGAGTCATTGTTCTTGTTCTCATACTTCTTCTCATACTGTTTCTGATTAATAAAAGGAACAACTCTCTTCTGAATCTATTATATTCTGTCCTGCTGTCTTCGTTTATTCATTCTCTGTCCCTTCATCTTCTCCAATGCTCACCACTTCGAATCACCTGATCAGCTCTCAAAAGGTCTCGTTGCTGTCCTTTCAGATGTTGTCTTGGAAGCCAGAAAGGTTTCGGAGAGAGCAACAGCTTTTTGGAAGACATCATTGCGAAATATGGCCTTCTAGAACTTCGATTCCGTTCACAGATCATGGAAACAGGGAGAACGCATATATTCTACTATATTCTGTGCTATCATTCTTTCCTTCGGTAAGCTTCACAACATGTCTAAATCCCGTCTGAACATTCCACGTCGTCGTTCATCGGATGCGTGACGTGCCCCAGAGTGCCGTCCCGTTCCCTCGAATGGTGTACGCGGAATCAGAAGACTTCTTGAAGTGGGTGGGGAACATGAAGCAGTGAGAGAAAGCAAGGCGCCAATTCCGATTGAATCCGACAGCATAGGCAAAGAAAACACTCGGCTGATTACCGGTTGCCAAGGAGACGGACGCGTAGAAGCGGGTAAACTTGGCGAGGCGCATGCACAAGTGAACAAGGCTTAGCTGTACATTTCCATGATTCACGATGAGCACGGTGATTCTGTGTCACACCGAGTCACCGAATCTCGATGCTCTCCGCGCTTCCGATGCAAATATTGTTCGGTACAGTGTGATGGCCAAGTTGGATGAGGTCAAAGGTGAGATTAGATGGAGTAGTTTAGGTTCTTTTCTTGTTTTGAATGTGTCGTTGACTTTGTTATAGAGTGATGGATGGGTATTCATCATATTCATCATAACTTGAATTGTGGAAGTTTCTTGAAGTTTCTGAATGCTCCATCTTCCCATTGTCTCCTCGTGGGATACTCTGAAGCTCAAAAGATCGAGTAGTGAAGATTACATAGAAAACACGTTCCCTGAGTCATTATGCTTCTAGTCGCAACCTAATTAGATGAATGACTCATGTTTCCTCCAGACATGCTCAAACAATACGCAGCTGTTCGGATTAGGAACCTCGGACTTCATATTCAGAATCGAGATACGAAGATCAGAGTTGTGGATGCTATGGTATAGGGATGTTCGTTACAGACAGCAATCAACTGATTTCCAGGAGATCACTATCGAAACTCTGCAAGACCCTGAATCCTCGGTCTATCAGTTCTTCCGTTGGCTCATCGCAGAAGTGCTCATCGAAGGTGCATTCATCGATTTCCTCCTGACAACTCCCATCGAAAACTCTTCTCAAATATGCCTGACAATGCAAAGTGTGAGCAACAAAAAGGTGTGAAAACGGGAAAAGCAAGTGCAGATGTATTCCGTCATGTTTCAGTTGTCAGTCCGTCTCGTCAGTCGCTTCCTCTCTTCCGAACTGGCTCCGCACAACAGGTCGGTCAGGGAAACGTGCTTTGTGTCTTCCGATTAAATCCCTCCTCTCTTTCCCTCCCATCCTTCTTTTCTTTCTTCCCTTAGCAACCACTCTTTTTTCGACGACGACTCTCTGCGCCTAATGAGCACATGTCTCGTTTTGATTCGTTTAGTACATACCTCTTTCTCCCGCTTCTCCTCACGACCACCTGCCTGCTCAGCGAAATCGGTGATTACCTTTTTCCCCAAAAACAACCATTATTACTGAGCGTGTTTTCCTTTTCCTTTTTTAGAAGACTAAAAAATCAGTTTTGAATTCTTGACTTCCAGAAGAATAGTCGACATCTACATCAATCATGACATAATGATAACTAATCCCAACCCGAGAGCAACCTCGGCACACAATCGATATGAAAGGATAAGGACTGTGGGCAAAGGTATGTTTTAGTTGAAGGGGAGTCAGTAACATTGTTTTATAGGAGCTTTTGGATCAGCAGTACTTTATCGAAGGAGGGAGGACAGTTCTCTGGTGATAATCAAGGAAATTAACATGTACGATCTGGACAGTTCACAGAGAAGATTGGCATTGAACGAGGTTGGTACCCTAAACGCTTTTCCTGTTTTCCAATTCAACATCAGTAAAACTGACATACATAAATATCACGCTGTCACATTCAGTTTCCGTGAGCACTGAACCAGTCAGTCACCTGAGCTTTCCCATTCCCTTCTCATTATAATATTTCCACATATCAACAAAAAGTGACAATGATGTTTGAGACAGCCCGACCAGCTCTAATCGTCCATTCTTTGAAAGGTTTCGCTGCTGTCTCGTATCGAACACCCCAACATTATCGCCTACTACGACTCGTTCGAGGAAGAAGGTGTTCTGATGATTGAGATGGAGTATGCTGATGGTGGAACATTGGCACAGTTGCTGGCAAGGAGTCAGAACTTGTTGGAGGAGGAGCAGATTGGGGATATGATGATTCAGATGTGTTCCGCGGTGGCCTACTTGCATGAGAACAGTGTTCTGCACAGGTAGACAATCAACAAGAACCAAATGTACTGGGTACTTCCAGAGACTTGAAAACGGCGAATGTATTCCTCACAAGAGACTCATTTGTAAAGATCGGTGACTTTGGAATCTCGAAGATCATGGGAACGGAAACATTGGCTCAAGGAGCAAAGACAGTCGTGGGTACCCCGTATTACATCAGTCCGGAGATGTGTTCCGGAGTGTCATACAATGAGAAAAGTGACATGTGGGCTCTTGGATGCATCCTTTATGAGATGTGCTGTCTGAAGAAAGCATTCGAAGGGGACAACTTACCAGCACTTGTCAATGCTATCATGACGGTACGTTCATGAGTTTCCCTTGCTCCACACAGAGTTTGTCTTCAGTGTGCTTACACACCAGTCAAAGGTCCTTACTCTTCTGAAATGAAAATGGTTATTCGAGAACTTCTCCAGTTGGATCCGCAGAACAGACCATCTGCCCCGCACGCCCTTAAAGTAAGCCTGCCAACCAAACCTCCCTACACACGTTTCAGATGCTCCGTCCATCCGAAAACCGTCATCGGCACACTTCCGGATCAATGCGTTCTTCAGTTTCATTCTCCACCCTCTACGATCTTCATGTTTCTAACATCACATTGTCTTCCATCTCGGATATTCCAGGCCGGATATCAGTCAAACAGATTGCTCTGAGCGAGACACATACTCTGATTCTAACTAATGACAATGAGTTATTTGCATTCGGAGACAACTCTTGTGGGCAGCTCGGTATTGGAACCTTTACAAAAATGTGAGATCTTAAAGAAATTTGTAAACAACATGATAGCTTTCAGAGAATGTGCTCGGTTGATTGAAAATTTGAAGGGAAGAGACATCCAGTCAGTTGGTGCTGGAAACTATTTCAGTGTGATTTGCTGTGATCGGGGAACGTTGATGACAATTGGAACTGCGAAGAATCTGGGACTCGGAAAAGATGCAAAGGACTCGGCGAAACCGATTCTTCTGGAAACACTCTTGAGGTTTCTTGAATTTGGATGTAGCTGTCACATCTGAAGTTTACAGAGAAAACATCAAAGATATATATTGTGGACACGATCACGTTGTGGCTGTTCTGGAGAACGGGGAGTGTCTTGGATGGGGAAGCAATCAGTTCGGACAACTTGGATTGCCTGCTCTGGATCACTTCTTCACTCCGACTAAGATTCCGATGCCGAATAACAAGAAGATAGTGTATGGGAAGGCAGGGAAAGACGCGACGATGCTTCTGTCGGATGATGGAAGTTTGATTGCGATGGGATCGAATAAGCACAACAAACTGAATCTCACGCAACGGATGGGATTCTTTGCAAAAGAGAAAAAGGTAAGGGACTCTGAAAGAAACTATATAAAAGTTCCGTTAGGTTCCCACAGACTACATCAACAAACCTACGATTCTTCAAGGATTTCCAGAAAGAGTTGTTGACTTTTCAGTCGGGACTTATCACTCCGGAGGTAGTGCTAATAAGGAAACTTCATTGACAGAGCCCAATTCCAGTGATTCTTGAATCCGGTCAAGTTATGCTGTTTGGTAGAAACGACAACACTGAATTGGGTCTAGGACATTCTCAAAAGATGGCAGTTCGGAGTGTGAAGCCAGTGAAATCTCTTCTTCATCATGCGTGTACTGTAAGTACTTCATATATCCATACCCATTCATTGCAAACATTTTGCAGCACGTTCTCTGTGGCGACGGGTTTACGCTTGTCAGCACAACAGAGCAGGAACTCTACTTCTGGGGGCGGAAAGATCTGGTAGACGATTCGATTTATATAGAAGACCTGGAAGAGACGGTGACAGACAAGAAGATGCGGAGAACGACGAGTGAGATATTCGACAAGAATGTGGTGACCCTTCCGTCGCTCATATTGAGGTGAGTTCCTGAGATCTGAAAATGAAAGAATCAAAAAGCTTTCAGGCTACAAGACGAACGGGGAGACAAAGGGATCCGGCTATCCGGTCTGGCAGTAGCAAGTCGAAAAGTGCACGTTGTGGTCGATATGCTGGAGGGAAAAAGGTTGGAGGAGAGGACTTTTGAACTCTTGGAATCGAATCCATTTGCAGACTTCCGTCGGCGCTCACTGAAAGGTGTCGGGCCGGATCTATGCCGTCGGTTAAAGATGAAACGAGAACTTGGCTGCGGGAGGAGTTTGAGCAGGCAGAAGTTATTCCCATCGACGCATCGAAACGGAGAGTTCGGTTCGACGAGTCTTGCGATAAACTCAGAATGTAAGTCCATTCATCAAACTGAGACGAGAGTTGTAATTTTAGGAACTCTACTGCTAAAAGGAACTCTCTGATGAAAGAGATTGAAGACTTGAAAAAGAAGATCAAGGAGCAGGACACGACATTCGAAGGACACCGCAACCAGATGTCGGATCTCGAGTCAAAGCTCCAGGAGTTGCAAGCGAAGCAGGCCTTCTTGCGGAAGTCCGAACCACCACCTGCCTACGATCGGAGAAACGTAACATACAACAAACTGTTTCCTGAAAAAGCCAACACTAGTACCACGTGTGTCATATTGTAATTGACATCTTGTGAATAAAACTGGAAAAAGTAACTATCGAAAAGTTTAGTTTCCAAACAAATTTCAAAGGAAATCATTCATTTATGCAAAACAGTGGGAAATAGGAAGGCGTCATTATCACAAACAAGTAGTCACACACACAGAAATAGTTATTATCACATAGTCACAAATACATGAAAGAAGGTTGGGAGAAAACGGAAGATACCCCTAAACGACCGTAAATAAGTACATCTCGGTTCTAAGTTTTACTCGTTTTTTATTGGCTTTCGACGATTCGTTGAGTCTCACAAAGTTTCTGGTATATCTCGCACTTTCGCATCAACTCGTCGTGAGTTCCCTTGTCAATTATCTTTCCGTCACTCACTACGGCAATGACATCACTGTTCTGGATGGTGCTCAGCCGATGAGCGATGACCAGGCAAGTACGACCCTTCTTTGCTGCATCAAGAGCTTCTTGCACAATCTGAAAGGAAGGGATAGACAAGAGGAAACAATCAAACTTTGCATACCTTCTCACTCTCCGTATCCAATGCACTAGTGGCTTCATCGAGAAGCAGGACTGATGGAGATCTGACGAGGGCTCTCGCAATGGCAATTCGTTGTTTTTGACCACCCGAAAGTTGTGTTCCCTTCTCTCCGACATGTGTATCGTAACCCTGCGATTTCCGATTTACTTTTTTTCAAGGAAAGCGGGAAACTTACATCTGGCAATCCGAGGATAAAGTTATGAATATTAGCCATTTTGGCTGCCTCGACAATCTCCTGATAGGTCACATTCCGGTTGGTTCCATAGCAGATATTCTCTCCAATTGTGCAGTCAAACAATGTCGGTTCCTGACTGACAATACACACTTGCTGGCGTAAGGAACTGATGTTCAAGTTACGAATGTTGTCTCCATCAACCATCTGAACAAAGTGTTTAGTCATCTGCAGTACTGAAGTAACTCACAATCATTCCCTTGTCCTGGTTGTAGAATCTCTCCAAAAGACCCATGATCGTCGACTTTCCGCATCCAGAGTGACCAACGAGAGCAACTGTTTGACCTGGTTTGATCTGTAAAAGACACTTGTGAATTAAAGTGTAATGCAATGATCTTACATCGAGAGTGAATCCTTGAAGAACCTTCGTCTCTTTTCTGGTTGGGTAGTTGAAATAGACATTTCTGATGGAGATGTTTCCACTGATTGGCTTCACAATTCCACTTTCTGATAGCGAGTCGATTGGAGTGGGGTGTTCGATGAGGTAGAAAAGAAGGGAAGCTGCGAGACGAGCCTTGACGACGTCAGGGATGAACGAAGTGGTGTTTCCGATCATTTGTCCGCAGAAGGAAATGGCGAAGAAGACTCTGTAGACGTCGATGGGCTGCATGGCATGTTGGTTCACAAAGATGCTTCCGAGGTAGAATGCGGCGGCGTACATGAAGAAGATTAGTGACTGAGAGAAGGCAAACACTGCTCCGTAGGTGTGAGCATGCTTCAAGTTCGTGTTGAAAGGTTCCCTCAGGTACTCGCAGTACGTGAAATGGAATTGTTCCTGTCGGTTGAGAGATTGCACAGTTCTAATGTGCTCGACAGCTTGAGAAGCGACCTTTCCGGCTTCCTCGAGCAACTGAGTGTCTCTAATCTGCTTTCCGAATCTCATTTGCATTTCGAAGTAGCCTCCAAGCACAAGAAGAGGAACCATGACGACAAGGATCAGAGCTAGCTGCCATCCATACCAGAATCCGATTCCCAGAGCTCCAAAGATGGTGACAACAGAAGCGAGGACGACTGGAAGACGGGTGAACACGTAACGAACATTAGGAGCATCTGTGGCAAATCTGGTGCACAATTTTCCTGTTCCGTGTCTCAAATCATCATAGAAAGCAATGTCTTGTCTCATCAGGTTTTTGAATGCCTCGAATCGCAGTTTCATAGTAAGGGACTCTCCGCATCTTCCAAGACAGTTGGCTGAGATGAAGAATCCAGTGAAGAAGGTGACTCCCATGAGAACGAACATTCCACACCAGAAGTACACATCAGTCTGCATTTGTTCCACTGGCAACGAGTACACCTGCAAAAGTTCATAGTCCAGAAGCAAGAGTATTATACATAATCCCTAATCAAAAGCTCAATCCGTTTCTGAGAAAACAAGATGGCTTAGAATGTCGTGAGAAACACAATAATAGATGTAATCCGGTTCACTTACGTTGAAGATTTCCGCATAAACAAGAGCAAAGATTGGAGTGACGGAACCGAAGACAGTGGCTCCGAAGAGACCTCCGAAGAACCAGAGAATCTTGTCTTTGTTGAAAGAGAAGATCTTCGACAGAGAAGTGGGCGGGGCCTTGCATTCCTGAAAACATTCATTGATACTTTGCTCAAGAATAGTTGAGTTTAGCTTGAAAGTTAAGTAAGTCAACCCAAGAAAAGTAAAAAGGAAAAGTTAGATAGCGAGAGAGAAGGAGGAAGTAATAGTTATAGAGGAAGGGAGAGGGACACCACGAGACGCATTCCGTCACTTACACCCCCGAACGCCGACAGAATTCGGGCTCTTATCATATCTTGATTCGTCTGCCCGTTGAACGGGTCAACCAGCTGGAATTGCGGATTAGAGTGCTAGGGCTCAAGGAGCTTTGGTTTTTGAAGATGTAGGGCTTCAGAATCAGTTACTCACCTCCACTTCCTCTGCCAATTGATGGATTGATGTGGCCATGGAGATGGCACTTCTGGTCGATGACTTCCGGGAGAGATGGGAGTGAGCAGACTCGGATATGGTGTCTTCCATGTCTGAAAACATTGTCTTTCAATGAACCCATTTCCGCAGTTGAATAGTACCTCTCTCCGCTTCCTTCTGCTGCTGTCTAACAACTTGTGCTTGTGTCATGTCGTAGAAAAGTCCCTGCTTAGTCATCAACTCCTCATGGCTTCCCGATTCGACAATATTTCCTGCCTTGAACACGAAGATCTGGTCGACATTTCGGATTGTGCTCAATCTGTGTGCCACAATGATTGTAGTTCTTCCCGTTTGCGCCTGATCCAAAGCTGCTTGTACTTCCCTCTCTGCCTCAGTGTCCAGGGCTGACGTGGCTTCGTCGAGAAGAAGAATCTTTGGGTTCTTGACGAGAGCTCTGGCGATTGCTAAAACTTGGAAGTTGTGTTCGAGGAGTATTGCAAATATGCTTACCGATTCTCTGTTTCTGTCCTCCACTCAACTGAACTCCCTTCTCTCCAACTCTGGTACCATATCCATCGGGCAGTCTCTTGATGAAGTCGTTCGCATTGGCCATCTTGCATGCTTCAATCACTTGATCATGTGTAGCGTGTTCATTTCCCATCTTGATATTCTCATAGATAGTTCCGTCAAACAACACTGGTTCCTGGCTCACGATTCCAATCTGCTCACGAAGACTGTGCACGTTGATTTCCTTCAGATCGATTCCGTCCAGAGTCACTTTTCCTTTCGCTGGATCGTAGAAACGGAGCAACAAGTTTACAATTGTAGACTTTCCGCAGCCACTTGAACCGACAAGAGCAATCTTCTCTCCAGCTTTCACGTTCAAAGACACTCCTTTCAAAACGGGAACGTCTTTTCTGGATGGGTAACGGAAGTGGACATTCTGGAAGCAGAGAGCTCCTTTCATATCGTTTACCAGGATTCCTTCCAGTGAATATGGATCAATTTTGGGGTGAGAGTTGATGACTCGAAGCACGGTGGAAGCTGCTCCGCGAGCACTTCCGAAACTGGCGAGATGAGGAAGAGCACCTCCGAGGGATGTGGATCCAGAGAGGACAGCGAAGAAAACCTGGAAATAATTAGATAAATCAGGGTTATCCAATTCCAAACTCACGGTGAAGATTAGACCTCTGTCGAAACTTGGGTCATTGATGATTAGGGTGCTACCGTACCAGAAGGCAAGAGCGTACGACGAGTACATGCACAGGTTACTGAAACCAACTCCAATTCCCATGTAGCAGTACTTCACGATTCCCGTTTGTCTTCCGACTTCCAGAGCATTGTGGAACCTGTCTAGCTCTCTCTTGTGTCCATTCAACGAATGCACTGTTCGAATCGATGAGAAAGTCTCCTCTGCAATGGCTCCAGCAACTGCATAAGTCTCTTGTTCCACTTTTGTCCGGGTGGCCATACTCTTGCTCATCCAGGCTCCAGAGAGCACGATCAACGGGGCGAATCCCATCATGACAAGGGTCATGGACCAGCTGTAGAAGAAGCCGATGGCGTATCCGGCAATGAAGGCAGCAAACATCTGGACGAGCAGGGCGAACTTGTCTCCAAGACCCTCACGGACACGCTCCAAGTCACTGAAAAGAGAATGTGATTACTACAATCTTGCAAACATTTGGTGTAGCCCTTGCGGGCTTTCCCCAATGATCTTTTGTTCTCTGAACACCTAATCTGTGACTTGTAGTCTTCAAAGGTTGTTTTCTCACGGGGAAAGTCTGCTATTCGGAGTGTCAAAGTTTACCGAACTCTTAGAAAAGCTAAACTGAACGCCCACATACTCTGTAAGTCTTGCAGTCAAGTTTCCAGTCTGTTGTTTGTCGAACCATTGGATCTGTTGTCTCAGAATTGCCTTCAGATAGTTCTGTCGCAACTTGTGCACCAGCCTCTCTGCATAAGACTCGAAACACGCAATCTGGACGTAGGAAGTGAAGAACATGAGAACTCCGAGGACCAGGTAGTAGATGCAGTATTTGACAACTTCCGCGTTGAATTCTTCTCTGTAAAGATTAATTAGCGTTCCAATCCAAACGAGGAAGTCATAAGATTGTAAAGGACACCGTCTGCTGAGGTGTTGAAAATGAGAGAGATATCATGTTGTGTTTCACTTTTCTAAATATCAGCTGTTGTCTGAGACCTGAGAGAATTAGTCTTGCAGGTGTAGGAGAGTTCAAGAAGCCAAAACTTCACTGGCAACACATCTAATTGCACCTCTTCAAGAACAGCTTCTCTTTTTTTCTTCCCCTCTAAGCCCTTTCTTTCCCAAAACTAACAGTGGAATCGGATCCAATCCATTCGGGTTCACATTCTCCACTCCAACCACGAAATCCGAGTTCTGAGCACGCAGGAACACTGTTGTCATGCCTCCGAGTACTGAAAGAAGGCATAGTTGAGAGATAGACATCACAACACACATCACCGCTATCATCATGATGTCACCACCATCATAACATATCAAATCAACCCTTTCCCGTCGCCTTGTTCTCGAGAATTGGTGGCTTTTTTTAGTTTGGTAAGTCCAAAAGATGCTAGAGGACATTAAGGCGTTCAGTCGGAAAGGGAGGTCGATTTGAGAATGATTGGAAGTGACGTGGGATAACAGAGATCTGTGTGTTTTTCTTAGAATTTCGTACAGTGGCTCGTAATTAAAATAATGAGCATCTATTTTTGAAGAGAATATGTGTGAACACTGTTCTTTGATGTTCCTCAAGCTTCAGCAGAAGCTTTGAGCTTCAACTCAATGCGAAACAATGAAAACGCACCGATGGCAAGAAGGGGGAATCCAGCTCCATGGATGACTGCAGCGATGGTTCCGACGATCAAAAGAAGAAGATCTTTGCCCTGGGTGTACGAGAAGAGTCCATAATTGGTGAGTTTGACAGTGGATTCATCGATGGAAGAGTCACTCGAGTGGGAACTGAAAGAATGTTTGTTGGTTAGGAAGGTCTCAGGTTCTCCTCTCAATCTATGTTGTTTCGTACCGATTGAGCAAGGGTTTCGTGACCCATGTGGGCTCGTTTTTGCTTCTTTTCATCAGAGAATAGGTGTTCTAATGGCAGCCAGCCACTGGGAGAAGAGAATGTGAGAATAATAGAAGGGGAGGGGCGAGAAGATGGAGAAAGGTTTCGGCGGCTGGAAGACGTCCGTTTGATTGGAAAATGGTCAAGGTGTCTGGCTCCGCCCCTCCCTCCTCCTTGCGATTCCTCGATGCAGCACAAGCAGATGTTTCTTTTTAGCTTTCCGGAGGCGAAAAGGATCAAAAAGGTTTCCAGGCCAACCAGAGCGATGTGTGATATGCGGAGACGGAGACGGGGAAGGAATGATAACGACGGGAAGGGGGAGATGATGAAGATCAATTCATTGTTTTGTCGCTTCTCGCACTTGGAAGAAGATGGGGCCAAATGGAAAAGAATGGACAGGAGACGAAGAAGAAGAAGGCGACGATGAAGACGTACGAGTGGAAAGGAGACACCGCGCGAGGTTGCGGAAGCGCAGGCGAAAAAACAAACAGCAGGAGATGGGGAGGCGGGCGAAAACGAGAAGAAGCAACACCTCAGCACTCATTTCTCTCATTCCCCACGGGGTTTTTTCGTGTGGTTCACTGCTCAATGTCCGTTCCAAAGGTCGCCTCCCACCATGTGCGATCCTCGCGAGCCAGACGTGCCTTCCTAATATTTGTCGGGCTACTGTGTTGTGTGTAAACTTTGTGCGGTTTCATTTTGGTTTTTCAAGAAAAGTAGAGCCTTTCACTACAATTTTTGTACGATGCCCATCAAAAAATAGCCGAAGCTTCGATCTTTGGAATCGAAGATCGAAAGAATTCGAATAATGTTCATCAGGGATAATGGAATGGATTCAAAATGTTTTGGGGTGGGTGGAAAAAGATTGAGAAAGCGCAAGATAATAGAGAGATAATAGGATCGCGTGATGTTGGAGCAAGGAGCATGTTTCGATGAACCCTGTTTCCCCCGGAAGCCAATGAGCCGAAGGGGCCAAGAAACCATATTGTGACGTGGAGTTGAGTACTTGCAGCCACGGGGGACTCTGCTCTTTTTGTTTGCTCTTTTTCAAATAAAAGAGAGGGATGAAGAGAAACGAAGAGAGAGGGATTGGGATCTCATAGAACAACCAATGAAGCACTGTGTCTACTTTGGAACGGGTGCTGGTGTTGGTGGGTGATGTTTCAAAACACATTTACGGAGAGACGGCTTTCAAAGATTTCCCGTTTTGTGCAATGGCTCGGTGTCTAGCTCACGGACCTTTTTGAAAGCGAGAAAGCAAAAAGCAAAAAGCCAAAAGATCATAGAACAAAAGAGTTATTTATATCCTGGTTCAACTAGTCTGCGGGCTTTGTTTTGTTGAACCCAATGGTTTCAGTGAAGAAGAAACATCTTGATCATTTGAGATGATGGGGGACTCAACAATAGATTCGAGGGACAATTCCAGGTTTCCCGACCTATCCAATCTCATATCTTTTCCATTTCTATTCTCCCAAATTCCAACATAACCATTTGGGTTAGACACCGCATGCTCTCCCCCGGCTGCTGTCATTATTTTGTGTTTGAATCGATTGTTTGTACACACACACACAAACTCCCCCTGATAACCGAATCAAGTTACCCGTAATTCGAATTTTCGGCGAAACATGCACTTTGGCTTACCTGAAGCTTCCACTGCGACTCCTCGGGTGATGCGGAGTCAGGAGAAGCGGAGTCTTCTCCGAGTCTTTTCCTCTTCCCATTTGAGTGATGATCTGAAGAGGAGGACTGGAATGGAACGGATGATTGATAGAGTTGGAACAAAAGTACGAACAGAAACAAACTGAAACAAGTGAACATAAAAGTGACAAAAACCCGAGGGTCAAGGAGAAGGAAAACACAAAAATAAGAATGAACGAAAAGAACCAAACGGAGCAATTAACGAAGGGGACGATAGATGGAGAGAATGAGATGATAAGAGGACGAGACACTGTTTTGGTGCACAAGGGGCGGAGTTATAGTGACCGATAAGGGCACACAATGTGTAGTTTGTAGTCGGGATGTATGGAGCTGGATAGATTTGTTGATTCCACAGGAAGCTTCAACGTATTTTGGAGATCATGTGTGCCGATCCATCAAAGGGTTCAAACCAATAAGAAACTAGCAAAAGGAACAGAAGTTGGTCCAAAACAGACAAAACAGACTGTTTACCCAGTCGACACAATCATAAAATTCACGTGGTACTGCTGAATTCGGTGGTTCCAACGAGGAAATCCATTGTTGTTTGTAGTTTGTTATAGAACTTTTGAAAGTACGATAGTGGCTCACTATACGAGCACAAACTTCGAGGGGGAGAGGTATGAACTGTGGTGGTTTTGAAGGACGGCGGGGCAACTTATCGAACTTTTTTCAGTGATGGAGTCACGTTTAGAATGTTATCAAGAGTTGTCTATAAACTCTTCTGATAGTAGTTTCTCTGAATTGAAGTTTCAGATCATCTATAAAACTGAAAAAGAAGGATAAAAGATTACACTATATGAGACCCTAGACCAGTCCCAGACTGCCAGAACACTGTGTGCCATTGTCATCTTTCTTCCAGACTCTTCTTTATCTTGTCTCGTTCTGCCCACCATCACAAGTCACAACAAAAACAAAAGGTCCCGCTGGTGTCTATCATATCTATTTCGCGCATTTCTTTCCAGGCACCCTCTGTATTCAGCTGTCACCAGTCAAAATATGAACAATACTTATCACTCATTCGGTCACTTACCGTGTGGCATCCTTGAAATCTCGTAGAATATCTTTCAGAAGTCTTCCTAAAAACATTAGACGTGGCAATAGGGAAAGAGACACAAGGCAACAGCTAATGTCAAACAGATAGTCAGTTCCACGACTCAAATGCTAATTAGCCCTAGAACGGAAAAATGAAACATAGACAGATTCAAATATAATCAATGATCATGGAGCTCGCATTCCGAGTTGTTCTGGACGCAGGAAAGCTTGCTGCTCTGAACATCGTGAAGTCCCAGACTGAAACTCTGAAATGTACATCACATCAATGTATGGATAAGAAGGGAATTTGGTGGTTCCGAGTGGAAAATGCTTTCGAAGGAAGTTCGTCGTTTTTGTGTTCACCTGCAATAGAAAATTGTACTGCTCTCTGGAGAATCCTGCCAAAACAGTAAACTATAGATCGAATCATGGTTTGAGAATCACTCAGGAAAACAATTTGCGGGCGAAGTTTGGAGTGCCCATACTAGAAAGTAGCAAGCAAAGATGAACAGGGATCCGACTCATCAACATCTCAACGACGTCTCATCATCTCCCCAGTTCGAGAACCAAATTTAGAGTGCCCATACTAGAAAGTAGCAAGGCAACAGAATAATTCTCGAATTCTCCGAATTTTTCTTTACAACCCTGATTTTTTTCATAATTTTTTTGTGAGTGGTGTTCTCGCGGTGTTCCCTTGTTAGCGGACTGATTTGAAATGCTCGTAATAGCGCGCACGGGAATTCTCAGTTTTGAATGATTGCTGCGGCTTTGCTTACGTTTCCTTAGAAGGTTGCATTGTCCAGTGTTGTTTTCCGGCTTGCAATGAAGGAATGACGAGGGAATGACGCGAAGTCAAAAGTTCTCGTATATTTTCTGGCATAAAAGTAAGATGCCACGTAAAATAATGTAATGATCCCGGAGATTAGAAAAAGAACTAGAAGATATCGCGCGAAATACATTGTAGCCGTAGAAGACTTCTCTACTAGAAGTGCTCTCGTTCTGCTTATAAGAACTGTGTTGTAAACTTTCATACAAGCATAGTCAGTCATCAAGATTTTCCAATATTTCCTCATCGAGACTCCATCATTATCCCATCGCTTCCGTGAGCCGAATCCCCATAACGACACCCTATCCGTAACAAGATCACCACTCGAAAAAAGGTGTAATCCAAACATTCGGTCCGTCTTCGGGTATAGTGACCTCGTTCTCGCCCATAAACCGCGCGCATTCCTTTCTCGCGCATCCGCGCTCTACGTCTCCAGTCCCTTCTCAATGTCTGTTTATCACCGATCCGAAAAAGTGCAGAAGAAGAAATCCGCAAAAAGAAGAGGGGGAAACGCGCGCAACCGCACACATACATACAATATCAGATAGAAAAGTGACAGTAACCGAGCGCCTCCCCGTCGTTCTCGCCCGCCATCCTCTCTCTTTTCTTTTCATTTCTCTCCGGAGAAATCAGGTCAAAAAGATGGAGAAGGATGATGATGAATGAAGAATGCGTCGAAGAAGAAGACGACGAAAGGGGAGACGAGCGAGGATCCGAGATACGAAAAACACACTGTCCCTTATCAAATTTGTTATGAATACACCATCCGGAGACACACTTCGTTTTCATTTCGCTTCGCTCCAGATCAATCGGAACGGGAATGAAAACGACCAGTTGAATCTGAAGGAATGTTATGCACAGCTGGAAACTTTAGGGTACTTGAATACTCATGAGTACAATGTATCTCCGCGGTTCTTTGACCTACTCCTGATGTCTTGAGAGAGGGATAATCCAGACGGAATGTTCTTCAATCACTTATCACACATCACTATGAAATCCATAAGCAGACATGTTTATTTTGCAGGGGTTTTCAGATGTGAGCCGAGTTGCAAAATCTGGGGGGAAGTCTGCTGATTTGGCTCATGTTAAGACTTTTCCCAACACTGCAAACAACTTGTTAGAGATAATCTCCAGAAAATTCGTCAGTTTCTATTGATACAGTCAACATAAGCCAGTGGGATGGATGGAGCAACATCGGAGGGACACATTCTTTTGGGTAGAATACTTTTTAGGAGTGGGGACCAAAGGTTTGGAGACATTCCATGATTAGACGTTTGCTAACGAACTTCTTGTTAATCACAGATACTGTCTTCCTAACCCTGAATACAGAATGCCTCGAAAGTGCGCCAAACATCCGACTGACTTCCGTACTCTAGCCGCCCAAAGCTAGACTAGGTTATTTACCTGTCTTATCACTTCTGCAGGCCGTCTGCACTGGTACAGACTCTCTCCCGATCCCCTCTTCCGATTCCTCGGACTCTACTCGATCAGTGTCATCGGGTATCTGCCTGTTCTTCTTGTCGCTCCAAGTTCTCATCATTCGCCGACTTCTCAGAATCAAGTGCCCCGTCGGTCGTGTTGTCCCCTTCCTGTGCCACCCCTAATGACCCAATTACCAAATGTGGTGTCCCATTTATCGGTCGGTGCGTTCAAACACTGCTGTTATCCGTGTTGCTTTCTCTCTCCCGGGGGCGCGGCGTCCCGGACGATGACCCCCTATCATTTCACATTTCACTACTTGTGACCAGCATTTTCGCCCATTATTTTCTCCTTCGCCCTTCTCATCCCATACAATTCCAACCCTAGCTTCTTCCTCTTTCAAAAGAGGTTCATGTTTTGGGTACTGAACGGAAGTTACGCAACATTCCTCGGAATGTATCCTCCCGAAACCGATCCGATCTGCCCCAACCCCTCATTCCTTCCATGCCTTCCTTCTCCATTCCTTCCTCTTCCACCCAGTGTCAATCCGATTTCTCTTTCGCCGCCTCCTCCTAATGTGTCACAAAAACGGTCAACACACGAGGCGCCACCATACTCAAATTGGGTCAGTAGCGAGGGTTTTGGAACATTATCTATCTCTATCGTTTCGTCAGTCTACCTACATCTTGATTTTCAATTTTCAAACACTCTGTTCCTTCCGTCGTCTTGTCCGTTCCGTTCGTTTTGCGTTGCGTAATTGTTGTGTGACGCCATATTGGACAATACATAGAGTGTGTCAGGAAGATGCGCCCGCATCTCATTACGTTTCAAAGTGTCGCCAGTCCGTTATCGTTATTCTTATGTTATATCTCACGGTCATGTTTCAATAGTGAATCTGTGTTTCTGGAGAGATAGATCTAGGAGCGGAATGGTACTGTTTCCCGCAGTTATATGATTTACGATTTAGAATCTAGTGGTACTGGTAGGGTTCCAGTTTATGAGAATTTGGAAGCTTTAGATCAAGTTTCACCTTGTTTGAGCTCAAAAACCTGACTCTGTAGCTGATTTCTGAAGCTTCTAACAAATTTGAAGCTTCTAACAAAGAACAATGTAGATTTCGAAGTACTGTAGATATGACCCGCATTTTCTTCATCTTCGTCTCAAAACTGTTTTCTTTGTTCTTTCCAGTCCGCATTCTTTGTCAGTGACTCACCGAACATATCCACGAATCCGTTGGTCATCATCCCCATCACTCATCACCATTCTCGTTGATCCTTTCCTCGCCCAATCATCATCCATCTCCATTCGTTTCAATCCATTCCCATTTCATTTCTCACCTCTTTTTTCGCTTTCCCCCCACTTTCTCATTATATTCGGGATGCTACGCACTTTCCGTTTCAAGTTTGAAACGTTGTGTCCGTCGAGACCCGCTAATTCTGCGGTCGGCACACGAGTGTTCCGTCACTCTGATCCATGATTCATGTCTCAAGAATCTTGGTATCCGGGATCGGGGCGGGCCGCCCGATTTGCGGTTTCTTCCCAGCGACCGGTTCTCGAAGCGAAAAGCAGAAGCCGAGAGCGACAGGAAGAGGAAAAAACTTGATGAGAATGGGATGACCTCTGGGCACTTTGTCGCGGGTATCCATTCCATTCCGATCCATCTATCATTCGTTGGCCCTCCATTCCTACGGCCGCGCACTAGGTTATCAACTCTCACAATCTCCTCTCTATCTGATCCGAGAACGACGAAGACTTGTACAGTGGCCTTCACCCTGACGCCGGATAAGTCGACGCCGCCTCTCTATCTGTTCTGTCTGTCCGGAGAGACCTCCCGTAGTAATCCTATTTGGACGAGTAGACTCAATGACGTGGCACCGGCACCCACACCAGGATCCTTCGTCTCGGGACTGTCTTTACTTTCGAGTATAGTTCCACTTTCTCCTTCTTTTCTCTCTTTTCCGCCTGATATCCCATCTGGGTTGCTTGATGTCCAACACCAAAACTGACGGCCGAAAAACCGACGAAACTTTCGATTTGTCGCTCCTTTTTTCATAAACTCGTCTTTTCTCGTCCCGTTGTCCATTCCGATCCATTCCAATCCCCCGACTTTTCTTTTTTCCCCACTCTTTCGATGGCTTTATCCCGCTGTTTCTTTTTATGCCGAAACCGTTCGAGACCACCCGCCCCTCTTTTCATCTTTTCACTCTTTTCAGAAGGGTACTTGGCGACCGAACAGACCGTCGTTTTGCAACATAGCCACACTTCGACCAATGAAGGTCTTGGTTCTCGCCCTCCTCGCGGTCTCCGCTTTTGCGGATACCCTTCGTAAGTTCATCCGGTTACAGTACCACCTGACTAACCAGTTCCGTTTCAGCATCAGTGACGTTATGTCCTCCAGAGACTCAGACTATCTTTGTCCTGCAGCATAATCAGACAGTCGGAGCTCGTATCCGAACCATCCCCACCTCAAACCTCGCTGAATGTTCTGATCACTGCTCTTCTTCCCTTGATTGTCAAGGAGTTGAGTTCAAGGATGGAAGCTGCGCCGTGTTCCGTGCAGGATCCGAGAAGGCCACCAAGGGAAGCCAGCTTCTGACCAAGACTTGCGTCAAGAGCGACCGTGTGTGCCAGTCTCCATTCCAGTTCGATCTTTTCGAGCAGAAGATCCTTGTTGGATTTGCCCGCGAGGTCGTGCCAGCCGATAACATCCAAGTGTGCATGGCTGCCTGCCTGAACGCTTTTGACACGTACGGATTCGAATGCGAGTCCGCCATGTTCTACCCAGTCGACAAGGAGTGCATCCTCAACACCGAGGATCGTCTTGACCGCCCGTCTCTCTTCGTTGATGAGGCTGACGATACCGTCATCTACTTGGACAACAACTGTGCTGGATGTAAGTGACCTTTCAAACATTTCACTTCAATTCAACAATATTCCATTTCAGCTCAATGCTACCCACCATACATCACCCAGTACATCGCCGTTGAAGGAAAGCAGCTGAAGAACGAGCTCGACCGTATCATTAACGTCGACCTCGACTCTTGCCAGGCCCTGTGCACCCAGCGCCTCTCAATCTCCTCGAACGACTTCAACTGCAAGTCCTTCATGTACAACAACCAGACCCGCACTTGCATCCTCGCCGATGAACGGTCCAAGCCACTCGGACGTGCTGACTTGGTCGCCACCGAAGGATTCACTTACTTCGAGAAGAAGTGCTTCGCTTCTCCAAACACCTGCCGCAACGTGCCAAGCTTCAAGCGTGTTCCACAAATGATCCTCGTCGGATTCGCCGCCTTCGTCATGGAGAACGTGCCATCGGTGACCATGTGCCTTGATCAGTGCACCAACCCACCACCAGAGACCGGAGAGGGATTCGTGTGCAAGTCCGTCATGTACTACTACAACGAGCAAGAGTGCATCTTGAACTCCGAAACCAGAGAGAGCAAGCCAGAGTTGTTCATCCCAGAGGGAGAGGAGTTCCTCGTCGACTACTTCGACATCACTTGCCATCTCAAGCAGGAGAAGTGCCCAACTGGACAGCACCTCAAGGCTGTTCGCACAGTCAATGCTGCTCTTCCAGAGGGAGAGAACGATCTTCATGTTCTCAAGTCCTCCGCTGCCAAGGGAATCAAGGAGTGTGTAGCCAAGTGCTCCGGACTTGCCCCAGAGAAGTGCCGCTCGTTCAACTACGACAAGAAGACCAAGGCTTGCGACCTTCTGTTCCTCGACGGATACAACACTCTCCAGCCCCAAGTCCGCCAAGGAGTTGATCTCTACGATCTCCACTGCCTCGCCGGTAAGTTGTTGTCCTTCCCTAGTGTCCTTTTGTTCCTTGTGACTTCTGAACTACTCACATATCTCTTGGTTTTTCCCAGTTCTAAGTGTTCTGATTTCTAAGTTCAAAGTCCTCTCCGCCCTTAAAAATGCTTTTTGTGTCTCTGTGTAAACTGTGCGTTTCTCATAGCTCTGCCTCTAGTGGAAAACGACTGCTCCGCCACCAAGGACGATGCTCTCTTCTCCCGTTACCTGCACACCAAGCAACGCGGAATCCCATCCAAGAGCTACAAGGTCGTCTCGCTCAACTCTTGCCTTGAGGTCTGCGCCGGAAACCCAACGTAATAACTGTAACAGAGAAGTTTCAAGTGACTAACATTCCATTTTCAGTTGCGCTGGAGTCAACTACAACCGTCGTCTCGGAGACTGCTCCGTCTTTGACGCCATTGATGAGGATGCCGAGGTGCACGAGCACACCGACTTCTACAAGAACCTCTGTGTGACCAAGGAAGTCGACACTGGAGTTTCCGCTGCTGCCAATGTCCCAGAGACCAAGCACCGTGTCTCCGGAACCGTCGTCGAGGGCAAGGACTCGAAGTCCCAGCTGCTTGCCACCAAGAAGGCCAAGAAGCCAACCATCAAGAACACCGAGCACCGTCGTGCCCCAGAATCCACCGTGCCACTCGGCCCACCAGTCGAGGTCAAGGCTGAGTCCATCCAGACCATCTGCAACTACGAGGGAATCAAGGTCCAGATCAACAACGGAGAGCCATTCAGCGGAGTAATCTTCGTCAAGAACAAGTTCGATACCTGCCGTGTTGAGGTTGCCAACTCCAATGCCGCCACTCTTGTCCTCGGACTTCCAAAGGACTTCGGAATGCGCCCAATCTCTCTTGACAACCTTGATGACAACGAGACTGGAAAGAACAAGACGAAGAAGGAGGAGACTCCATTGAAGGAGGAGATCGAGGAGTTCCGTCAGAAGAGACAGGCTGCTGAGTTCCGTGACTGCGGACTCATTGACCTCCTCAACGGAACCTACAAGTCGACTGTCGTCATCCAGACCAACAACCTCGGAATCCCAGGACTCGTCACCTCCATGGATCAGCTGTACGAGGTGTCTTGCGACTACTCCAGCATGCTCGGAGGACGTGTTCAGGCCGGATACAACATGACCGTCACTGGACCAGAAGCCAACCTCATCCAGCCACGTGGAAAGATCGAGCTCGGAAACCCAGTTCTGATGCAGCTTCTCAACGGAGACGGAACCGAACAGCCACTTGTTCAAGCCAAGCTCGGAGACATCCTCGAGCTTCGCTGGGAAATTATGGCCATGGATGACGAACTTGACTTCTTCGTCAAGAACTGCCACGCTGAGCCAGGAATTGCCGGAGCCAAGGCCGGATCCCTCGAGAAGCTCCAACTCATCGACGGAGGATGCCCAACCCCAGCTGTTGCCCAGAAGTTGATCCCAGGAGCCATCGAAGTCAAGTCGTCCGCTGTGAAGACCACCAAGATGCAAGCTTTCCGTTTCGACTCGTCCGCTTCTATCAGAGTGACTTGCGAGGTTGAGATCTGCAAGGGAGACTGCGAACCAGTCGAGTGCGCACTGACCGGAGGAGTCAAGAAGTCGTTCGGAAGAAAGAAGAGAGAGGTCAACAACAGCATCGAGGAGTGTAAGTGAACTGGAGATCCGGGGCAGAAAGTTCAAGATATCTTTTTTCAGTCGAGACCAACCGCTACCTGATCCCAAGAAGATCACGCACCACCACCTCCATTGTCATCATCGACCCACTCCAACAGGTATGCATGAAAGTACGCAATCAAGATAATAGAGCAATCCATAACTCTGGACCTTTTACTCATCTAAATGTTTCTTTTCCAGGTCAATGAGCCAGTTGCCATGTCTCGTTCCTCCACCCTCGACCTTTTCCGCGAGGAAGCTGAAGAAGTGAATGTGGTCGAGGAGGGATCCCTGTGCCTTGCCCCATTCACCATGTTCGCCATCTTCGGAACCCTTGCCCTTCTCATCGTCGTGCAAGCCATCATCGTCGCCCACTACGCATTCCGTCGGTTCTCCCAGAAGACCGTCGCCTAACTCCATCTCTCTCCCATACTCTCTTTCGTCTCTCGCACAGCTCAATCTCACACCTAATATTAATAATAATTGCTCCTCCTCTTTTTGTTAATAACTTCTTCTTCTCCATAGAACTTTCTGTACGTGTCTCCTCAAAGTTTTCATTCTTCCTCCCTACCAAATCGTTTCACCAGATGCCTCTTCTTCCCCTCACCATCACCCTTTTCAGCTACAGTATCCACTGATAACTCACTCGCAATTCTGGGACCGTACGTTCGTTCGTCGGGTACTGTAGAACCACGATTTCTCAGTTACGTTGTTTCGTTTCCTCCGACACCAATTCTCCCCATTATTCTTTCTTCTGCCTTACAAAAATTCGTGTTGCCACAAACTTTTTCTCTGACTTTAGCGAACAATTCTTCGAGATTTGATAAATTCGTAAAACAATTGAATGTAATAATTGTAAATTTCATGACTAAAACCCGTTTTAGGAACAATAGAATGACATGGATAAAATACACGTAAAAGAGAAAAGAGAGTAGTGAGTTGGAGTGTGCAATACATGAAGAGAGCTACTCGTCGAATAGCGGAGTTGGCTTCCAGGCCACTCGGAGGTCGTGAAGTTCGATTATTCGCAACAGTTCGTCGGCGTTGTATCGTGTCATTCTGTCCGGATCCAAGGCTCGATACAACAGATCCACGTAGGTGATCAACAAAGGATCCTCGCTGTCCCGCGTGCCATACTTATTCGTTTCATAGTCTTTCCGACCTGAAAATGTAACAATAGAAATGAAAAGAGAACGGGGTGTGAACTTACAAAAGCAGAAACCCTTTGGATTGTTGAAAGATCTTTTCCGGCAACCGAAACAAGGCGGACTAGGTTCTTGGCTCTTTCGAGTCGTCTCGAATCCATTTCGGAGACTCAAGATCAGCTGGTAGTAGTCGGTGGGTGGGAAGTTTTCGGAGACGGTCACACGCATTCCTTCGGCTTCACCCATATCTTCGATGGTCTTGGAACCGAGTAGGAACGCCAGATTCATGATGTTTTCTGTCTCGTCTTTGGGCATGAAGAACGGATGTTTGGCACAGACAAGGGACATCAGTACGATTCCACACGAGAAGATATCGATGGTGGGACTGCACTGTCCGAGTCCGAAGAGCAGCTCGGGAGCACGAACACCTGGAGTGCCAACCTGGAAGCGAGAGATTTATGATGCTGGTTTGGTTTCATTTCCGGTTTTTCATTTGAAATCTAGCATTTCAAATGTAAAATGCCAACCCTGTTTTCTTTCAGATGTCAAGCTAGATTACTTTTCTCTCCCTAACCCGTCTTATTTTTATTATTTTCCCACATCTCCCGAAATGCTCCATTGTGTTCTCTGCAGAGCGCTGTTTTTCCCGAAAGCCTTACTATGTTGTACGTCTCCCTCTTCGGCTTCCCTCTGCAGAAAAAGCACGGGCTCGATGCTCGGTTACACGATGTACACTCTGGTTCTCTCTCCATCGCTGCCACTGCGGTCGGCTGGAAACACTCTGTTTTCTTTTTCTGTTTTCCCCTCCTTCTCACTCACTCTCGGACACTCGACAGTTGAGCGATCGTTTGTTGCGAGTCCGAAATCCACCAGTCGGAAGCTAAAAGTTTCCAAGTTTATTTTTCATTCTAATTTGCAATGTATTAGTTCTTACCTCTGCGTTTGCGGTGAATATAGAAAATTGGAGAGTTTGATGTCGCGATGCACGTATCCATTGTGATGTAGATAGGCGACGGCAGTGAGGAGATTGCGGATGTAGAGCAGGCCAAAACTAATATCTCTTTTCGAATAGAGCAACAGTTCCGTGGCGGCGACGTGCGGGAAGTGCTCGAGAACAAGAGCAACAGAGCCGCGATAGTGGAAGAAATCGTAGAATTTGACAATGTTGAAGTGACCGCCTAGTTCGGTTAGCAATTCTAGTTCGATTGTGAGCATATGCACTTTCTCTATCCTCCGAATCGCTTTGATCGCTCGTGTCTCTCGTGTCAGCAGACAATTTGCTTTGATCACAGTACCGAAGGAGCCTGAATAATTGTTGGGTTAACTTGAGATGTTCTTATTTTTATACCTTCTCCTATAATCTGATCCGTAAGTTGGTACTCTTTGAGAAAATTCGGATCGCTCAGCACTAAACAATGTTCTTGCCATGTTTTGAGCCGCTCTGCAGACATAACTTCTCCAAGCTGTAAGTAATTAGATATGTAAAAAACTAATTGGTTTACGTTTTCATTTGAGTAAAGTTCAATCAAAATCGAAGGAAATCAAAGAAAAACTCTAGAAATTTGAACAAAATATTGAAAAAAGATAAGACAAAAGTGACTTTCAAAGATTGCGCCAAAATCTGATGGCGCCAGTGATTGCGTACCGGGCATTTAACCTTACGCGCATCCGTCACTTTTCGTTTTCTGTTTTTTCGTTGGTTGGTCCCGTTGTTTCGCCGTGCTTTTCCCCATTACTCTTACGTTTTCTCTCCGATTTTCTCATTTCCTGTGATGGATTCATGTGCGCCCGCCATTATGCGTAGCCTATCCGCTTCGAAAATTCCGATGCAGAAGAGAGAAGTGCAGAAAATATCGGACGAAATGAAACCCAGATGTCTTTGCATCAGCATCACTTTCTCAGAATTATGCTTGTGGTTTCAGTTAGTTTAGTTCCGGTACCCAACTTGAATGCTTTCACTGATGAGAAATCACGTTGTAAATAGCTAACCCCCGTTTGATTGATCGCTGGGAGCCAGGACCAGTTGCCAGTGTACCCCTCTGTCTTCTATTCCGTTATTTTGTTTGTTTTCTACCTCCTTCTTCCTCTTCTGCCCGGCTTTTGATTGCTTCATGGTTTTGTTTTGTGTCATGTGCCGGGATTTGCGTCGTCATGGAGAGTTCCCCACCTCTTCCGATACCCTTTCTCCTTTTCTTTCACCCACTCCATCCAGCCCTTTTCTCTAATTGCGTGCGCCTTCTGACTCTTCTGGCCCCGCGAGCCGACTCTCACTCCTTCAATTTTCGTTTTCGTGTTTGCTCCGTCAACGTCTTCGTTAGAGTCATGTGTTTTTCGGTGTTTCCTAGCTTCTCAATCGAGATTCACTCATAGAGAAACTGGTTTCGACAGCGTCTATTTACTCCATCGGCTGTGTAAATAATATTAATAGCTTGACACATCGGAAAATCATTCATTCTATCAATCCACTTGTTCTTACGAATGATTCCACCCAAAGACGTCGCAGAATGTCTTCCGAGACCTCTAAGCTGAGTGCTCCGGGGCTAAGAACATTTTTTGGAGCTAATCTTCGCGGAGTGCCCGAGGCTCCTTGCCTCAAAGCCTAATTTATTCTGCTCCATCGTTTCATTCTCATCGCTTTTGGTGTCCTTGCTTCCTCTCTGACGACGTGTGCCCTCCCAGCCATTTTCGCTCACACGCTCTCACTCACAGCCCTCCGTCTCACACACAACACACTCGAATTATAAGGTAGAGAGGCGAGAGTGCCGAGAGAGTCCGCAGTCCTCTAAGACCCAGGCATCTTCTTCCCCTCCGTCTCTGACCACCTCTAGTCTACATTGCTTTCAAAACGCGCGCTCTCCACGTCTCTTCGTTGTCGTCGTCATCCCTCATGTAGCATCGTTTTTTGAATGAATTGCGACCCCGTTCACCTCAATCGATAGCCATCATCATAGTTATAAACAAACGTTGTTTCTGTTTTCCTCGGTTCTCTCCGCCCGCCTCTTTATCAATTGCTGGTTGTCGGTCAGCTGCCACACGTGTTCCAATCTGTTGCATTGCGCCGTTTCGTTCATAGTTTATAAAGTAGAATAGACACGAAACTCCCATTTCTTCTCGTTTTTTTCCCAAGGCAGAGCAAATAAGCACTGCGAAAGTATGTTTCGGCACTAAGAGCTGGCAAACTGATAACGCAAGATTGTGAACACACTCCACTCGCTCATTCTTCGTCTAGTTTTCGATTTCGTTTAAACTTGTCATCGATCGTTTTTTTGCAGAAAAATGGCCGCTTTGCTGCAAGTCACTCCATCCCGAGAGCTCATCTTCACCGGTCCTTTCACCGATGTTGTCACTGCTCAGATGACTCTGAAGAACGCGTCCCCGAACCCAGTGTGTTTCAAAGTCAAAACGACGGCCCCGAAGCAATACTGCGTCCGTCCGAACTCTGGTGAGTCATTTTCTCTTGAGATTGTACTCTTGAAACTCCACTTTCAGGCCTCTTGAAGACTGGTGACTCTAAGCAGATCACAGTCATGCTCCAGCCACTCGAGGGAATCCCGTCCGATGCTGGACGTCACAAGTTCATGGTGCAGTCGTGCGTTGCCCCGGCTGAGGACCTGGTCGATCTCGAGTCCATCTGGAAGGTTGTCGACCCATCAGAGCTGACATACAGCAAACTGATGGTCACATTCGTCGACAAGAAGAATCTTGGAGCTGGAGACGACAACAAGACTCTGTTGATCAACGGAGGACACGAAGACACTTTCGCATCTGCCGGACAGGCTCAGTAAGTGACATTTTGTTTGAATCTTAACCAACAAAATCAGTTCCAGGGAACTTGGAAGCTCTTACTCCGCTGCTTCTTCCCAAGATGGAACCGTCGCATCGCTCCGAAAGTCTTTGAAGACGACTATCGATGAGAAGGATGAGCTGATGAAAAAGGTGCACGGATTGGAACAGGAGATCGAGGTTATGCTGAAGGTACGTGACATCTTCAAAAAAAACACGATGAGAGTTATGTTTCAGAAGAACCGCAAGCTGCAGCAGTCGCAGTCTGATGGAGCTCTCGCCGAGGGAGCATTCCCGACTCTCCAAGTCTTCCTCATCGCCATCGCCGCCCTCCTGATCGGACTGATCTTCGGACGTCTCTTCTAAATTTGTGCGCTCTTCCTTCTTTCGCTTCTCGCTGCCACACATCGCTTCATCCTCTTATTTTCAATCCTTCCATTCCTTCTTCTCCTATTTGTTTGTACTCTAAGCGCCTGGAAATGGGCTCCAGTATTCACAGTATCAGTGCGCATTTCAATTCGCCGTCCGTCCGTTTTCCCTTCATTCTTCACTTTCGGTTCTCTTCCGCCTCTAGACCTTCTGAGGTTTGTCTAGTGTGGCCCAGCCCTTTTTCCTCGACAGATACCCCGGTAGATGCCTGAAATGATAGACGATCGTGTGTGGTTTCGTCCTCTCCTTCCCCGCTCCACTCCCATTTATACTATTAAGTTATTTCCATTTCCTGTTCTTTTTTGTATGTGTAACAATATTGATTCCTAGTTCTGAATAACTATTTGAGTCCATTATTCCGTCTAGAGTCCATTGGCGTCTCGAAGCATGAACACACCAATCTTCCCCATTTCTCCGAACAACAAGAATTGTATATGGTACAATAAAATTGAATGATTTCTCTTTGTTTCCAAATTCCTTCTGCCGTTTTTTCTCGGACTTTCTATCTTTTTTATTCAACTTTCCTTTCTGTTTATCGCATGTTCCAAATTACAGAAATGTCTGGAGGACCCTCTAAATCTGATAAAGATGATCTGGCGAATGTGGAGTTCGAGTCGTCCGAAGAGGTCGCTGTCGTGCCGACATTCGACAAAATGGGACTCCGCGAGGATCTGCTCCGTGGAATCTACGCTTACGGATTCGAGAAGCCGTCAGCCATCCAGCAGAGAGCCATCCCGGCTATTCTAAAGGCTCGTGACGTCATCGCTCAGGCACAATCCGGAACCGGAAAGACTGCCACGTTCTCCATCTCGGTTCTTCAGTCTCTGGATACTCAAGTCCGTGAGACCCAAGCTCTGATCCTCTCCCCGACCAGAGAATTGGCAGTCCAGATCCAGAAAGTCGTGCTCGCTCTCGGTGACTACATGAACGTTCAGTGCCACGCATGCATCGGAGGAACCAATCTCGGAGAAGACATCCGCAAGTTGGACTACGGACAACACGTCGTTTCGGGAACCCCAGGACGTGTCTTCGACATGATCCGTCGTCGTAATCTCCGCACCCGCGCCATCAAACTGCTCGTGCTCGAT
>LR537889.1:229609-243746 GCA_900883565.2 Caenorhabditis panamensis
ATGCTCAACAAGGGATTCAAGGAGCAGCTGTACGACATCTACCGCTACTTGCCACCAGGTGCTCAAGTCGTCTTGCTCTCTGCCACTCTACCACACGAAATCCTCGAGATGACCAGCAAGTTCATGACGGATCCTATCAGAATTCTTGTCAAACGTGACGAGTTGACTCTCGAAGGAATCAAGCAGTTCTTCGTTGCCGTCGACCGTGAGGAATGGAAGTTCGACACACTCATCGATCTGTACGACACTCTGACGATCACTCAAGCAGTACTCTTCTGCAACACCCGCAGAAAGGTCGACTGGCTGACAGATAAAATGAAGGAGGCTAATTTCACGGTCTCTTCGATGCATGGAGACATGGAGCAGAAGGATCGTGATGAAGTGATGAAGGAGTTCCGTGCAGGAACTACAAGAGTGCTCATCTCGACTGACGTGTGGGCTCGTGGACTCGACGTACCGCAAGTTTCACTGGTAATTCCTTTTCGCCTTCTGACAAGCGTATCATATTCATTTTCAGGTAATCAACTACGACCTCCCGAACAACCGTGAGCTGTACATTCACCGTATCGGTCGTTCCGGACGTTTCGGACGCAAGGGAGTCGCCATCAACTTCGTAAAGCAAGACGACGTCAGAATCCTCAGAGACATCGAGCAGTACTACTCGACCCAGATCGACGAAATGCCGATGAACATCGCCGACATCATCTAATCCATTTTACACTCTGTTCACTGTTAACCCCTCCATATTTATTCTCAAAAAGTAATAATTTATCCTTGTTTCGTCACTCCCCTCCTTGTTTTTGCTTTGTTAGTGCGAAGATCTCTTCTCTTCATCAATAATTACTGTAATGAGATTTTCGAGATGCTGAAATAACTTGAATAAATGCAACTATTTTTCGGATTCTTTGTGTTTTTTAAGTTTCTAGTTGATTACTCTGAATTGTATCGATATGAAAAGAAATGGTTTCCGCGTGACCTGAATCGGACGGTTCGATGTATTACAGAAAAAGCCACGTGGTGAGTTGCCGCAAGCAACTTTGGTTTCGGGAAGGACCAGCAAGGCGATTTCGGTTCGTTTTTCTTTTTTAAAAAGTGTGTTTCCTCAAATTTTGACAATGTCATGTGCTTCTGGGAGTGAAAAGCGACGTTTTCTAGAATCAGAATCCTCAATTCCCTCTAATTAGCTTCATTTGAACACTGCTCTGCATGTTCCGTTGCTCTCGGAGCTCTCACTCACTCATAACATCGCTTTCTCTTGTTCCTGCTCTCTGTCCCACCTTTCTCGGTCGTTCACAAACCGAACACTAGACCGCTCTCTCCATCTCCATCGACAGAACAATACGAGACACGACGAGACGCAGACAGTGAGTAGAGCCGGCCCGACGGCCGCGTGCCGCCGTCCTTCCGTCCGTCCCACACAGAAACACACTGACCGCTTTTCCTTTCACTCAGAACCACTGAGAAGCTGTCGGAAAAGGAGAAAGAGGAGGAGCAACATGCCCCAAAGATTGATATTTCCGCGCCCTTCCCCAATTTCCGGATCGGCCTTCTCCTCTTCCCCCGATTTGGCCATAACTGAGATGTTTGCGTGACGAGATAGATCTAGACGTCAACTTGAATTGCCCATTAGAATAATTGAAATATCTGGGGAGAAGAAACGAGCCTGCGAGCCCTTCTCTCGCCCAGTTTGAATATTTATGAGTCGTTTGTCGACCCGAGAGTATCTCTTTTCCGCTTCGAATTCTCTTCCAAACTGAACGTCGACTGCTTTTTGGTTCATGTTACTCTGCATCCCAATCTCCTTGTCACCTGGTTTACTCACTTTTCTTTATTCAATTCTGAGCTCAAACGTGGTCTTTATCTCAAATGCCAGGTGAAAAAGCCAAACAACCAATTTTTCTTCGCGTTTTCTCTCTTCGCTTTACCTTTTTCCATCTTCCTCTCTGTCACTGGCTCCATTCAGTTTTCAATCAAAGGATTATCCCCCTGGGGGATTTCCCATGTCTGCTTAGACAGATATTAATAGATTCAATGATTTCGTAACGAACCTTCCGTAAATTTTCCATCGAAAGAACCTTGTTCGTTCGGAAATTTGCAATTTGTCTGAGCTCCGATGAATAATTCCATCAATAATTTAAATTTTCGTCTTCGAATTGGTATCACATTTGTCTTCCAATTGTAGTAATCGTGTTCTCGAGTCGTTGACATATTCTGTAAACCCCTTTTCGCGCCATGTCTCCGGGGAAAATGCTCCATTGTTCGCTGAGAATCGCAAATTACTGGGCAACGGAGGCGTCGAAAACAAGAAGACAGATACACGATCACCAGATGTACACCTTCTTTTCTATCCTTCCTCCTACCCATCAATTCCCGTCTTTTTTCGTCAGACTCGTCCAGAAATTGATGAATTCTCCGCGTGCCTCATTCCTTTTTTGGTTCTTTCTTCCGAATTGACATCTCATCAAATAACCCTGGCTTCTAGCCGTTTCGAATATATTGAATTCGTCGAAACGAACCTTTTTGCAGAATTGAAGAAAGAATCAAGTTGATGGAAGGAAACGTCGAGCCGAGCAGCCAACGACGGGTGAGTCATTCCTCCTCAAGTTTCATCTCAATCCTCTTTTCTTCATTTGCAGTAGAATGACGGTGTTCATCAAAACGAAAACGAACTGCTGCGGACGGTCATGGTGCGTGCGGGATCCGTGCGGCATCATGTGTGCCATTGTCACGTGGATGCTAATTGCCTATGGACAAGTCTGTGTGTTCCTCGTGATGCTCTACTCATGGGAACAGTACCCATTTCACACCGTCTTCAACTTCATCATCTTCGAGTCCTTCTCGATTCTGGCAGTCACTAGCCATCTGAAGACGATGATGACTGATCCGGGAGCAGTGGCGAAAGGAGATTGCACGGAAGAGTCTGTGGAACGGATGCAGATGCTCAACGGCCGACAGACTATCTACAAGTGTAACAAGTGTTCCAGTATCAAACCAGATCGTGCTCATCACTGCTCAGTCTGCGAGCGATGTATAAGAAGAATGGACCATCACTGTCCCTGGGTCAATAACTGCGTTGGCGAAGGAAATCAAAAGTTCTTCGTGTTATTCACAGTGAATCATTTCGATGTTGATCAGTCCCTAATTGCCACTTTCAGATGTACATTGCTCTTCTGTCGATGCACGCGCTCTACTGGGGTGTCTGGCAGTTCGTGTTGTGCGTTGGCGCTGAATGGCAGAGGTGTTCGTCACTGACGCCGCCCGGAACGACTCTTCTGCTGATCTTCCTGCTGTTCGAGTCGATTCTCTTCGCCATCTTCACTGCAGTCATGTTCGGGACGCAGATCTCGTCGATTTGCAATGATGAGACGACTATTGAGTCGATGAAAAGGTTAGTAACATTGAATTTAGAAACAAAACTGAAAGTAATTTGTTTGCAGTAGAAACTTCACGATGGAAGACGATGAACGACAACGTAACAACTCGTGGAAGAACATGCAGCTCGTGTTCGGCGGTCCGTTCAGTCTCCGATGGTTCAACCCACTGGCGACTCCATTCGTCGCACGACCGACATTCGAGTACTCCGTCTGACCTCCCACATGTTTATTTAGTAGACGAATACAAAATCTAATCAGAAAACTATACCGAACGGGTCCATCCTCCCCTCCTTCTGCGCGTGCTTCTTGTAAAATTTCGAGTTATTTATTTATCAAAGCTCCTACTTATTCTATTTATTTCCTCTCTCAACAAGTTTCTCTTTGTTTTTCCCGTTCTTGCGTATCTCATAGTATTCAAAAAAGCCACAAAATATATATTGCACAGCATAAAAAGAATAAACGTTTTACTTCATCTCATGTTTTATCAGTTACCCGCAGTTTCAATAGTTGAGCATCTTAGTTTCATATTTGGTTCCTCTAATCTTTCGAATCCAAACTTCTATTCAGAGTTGCCAAATGGCAATCTTGTTAGCAGAAGACGGCGGGTTGAGCCGTCCGAAATTCCTCGACAAAGTACTCCGATTCCGGAAGATCGCACTCGCCGTCGCTTACATCGGATGCTTCTTCTACTGTCAATGGTGTTTCGATCCAGCCAATATGGAAGTTACCAGGTTAGGAAATATGTTCTCGAAATGACCAATATTTTGTATCCAGGATATCAGAACATTCACTGATGCCCGGATTAGTCACACCAAAGTTCGAGAAAGGCGGCATCGCCATCCAAATGTACAGAAAACTCAGTGAACTTCCAAAGTAGGTCACTTATCAACATCCCCTTAACATGTTCCCAAAGTTCAGGACGAAATCCCAACAGCAATTCATAGTGGACACGTTCAAAGGATTCGGACTGCAGTGTTACACTCAGAAATGGAAGTCAACAATTGTTTCGGCGCCGATGAGCGGACAAAACGTTTATGGATTCGTAAGAGGGAACAGAAACGACGGAGCAGAAGCACAACTTATTGTTGTTCAACTGGGAAGATCTGAAAGTGCACGGAGGATGATCTCGAGAATGCTGGCATTTGTGGATTACGCCAAGGATCAGGTCTACTGGGCCAGGGACTTTGTGTTCGTTTTTGTAGACGGAGGAGAAGGAGAAGAGACGACGGAACAGGCTGCATTGGCGATGGAGGCATTCCTGCTGAAGTATCAGAAGATCGAGTCGATATCGTCGGAAAGCACGAGAAAGCGAGCAGTGGAAGCGGAGGAGATTCAGGCACAGACTGGAGCTCTGATTGCCGGAGTTGTGTATGATTTGTCGGGAATGGCAATAAAGGGGACGCATATTGTGAACATCGAGACGAATGGAATAAACGGACAGCAAGTGAATCTGGATGTTTTCAATGGAATCGTCAAGATTGCTGACTCGAAACATTCATCTAGGGTTGCCATTTTTGGAACTCTCCATAGACATTCGGTAAGTATGCTGCATAATCGAACAATTCAAACGTATCTCTTCCAGTCTCCATACATGGAATTACCCCCGTACGCTGTTCCGATGAAAGCTATCTACACACAAGCCTTCGTGCCAATTGAAGGAATCCACAGCGTCATGGGCAAGTACGGAGTGCAGGTTAGTATGACTGCTTTGATTAAAACACCTCCGCTGCATAATCGCATAGCCCCATAAAGCGCTGATTGCCTTCAAAATTGCTCTCGGAGTCAGTCACTGACTGGCACGACACTCGACACCCAAAAACGTCTATAAAAGAGTTGAGTGGTGTCGTTTTTGACAGACGTCGTGTAGGATTAGGTGAGCACGAATCTGGCAAAGTGCTCTTTTCGATGTGCTCCGTCGTAAAATGAGAGACGGCGTGTCCTTTCTGGACGCCACGACTAGTTCGCTTTCATTAGCCATTCCTTCGTGATACTTTTCTGCCCTATGAGCTCTCGTAACCAACTCATAATGATGGGGGAGACGCCCAGAGGAAACCAATTCCCTCTTATGTTTACCCAGCTCGTTCTTTTTCGTCGTCACTCCTACTTTCACTTATTCTACTTTCTTCAGGGTCTCACCGTGGGACTCAGCTTCGACTACAGCGAACGGCAATCTGGACAGTTTATCGAGGAAGTCTCTCGTATGCTGAACAACGTTCTGGAGAGACTGCATCAAAGTTATTTTATGTGAGTTCTCATCAGACCCGTATCTTGAGTTTGCTACAGTAATCTGTGCAAAATGACTTGCCCGCGAAATGAATCAAAACAATGCGTTGTTTCGCTGTTCCGCGCCAAATTTCGAATTCACTCGCTCGCTCCATTCCCATCGCTCCCTGCACTCGATTCACTTCCCTATTCTCGCTGTGACTATGCTCCAACTAATCGCCGACAGGTATGTGCTCGCCGACGACATGCACTTCGCTTCGGTCGCCTTCTACATGCCGATCATCGGCATCCTGATCACCCCGCTTCTCGTGTCCGCCTACTACGAATGGACGAATCTCCGAAACTTCAAACTGCCGTTCGTGTACCTCATCTTCCACTGCATTGGATTCGCCATCTACATCTCCACCACGTTCATCTACTCGAGCGTCGGTACCGAGTTTGTCATCCAATGGCTCGAGTTCCCATTCTACGGATCAGACGGATGCGACGGACAGCTCACGCCACCGATCCCGCTCATCCCGACTTTCCTCATCGCCATCTCGACGCCCATCGGAATTCCCATTTTCTGGAAGTAAGATTTTGAATTTCTTGGTTTTTTTTAGAATATGACAAATGACATTCATTTCCAGGGCCCCATTGGATTGCATGGGAAGCATGCGCATGTTGCTGTGTCTCGAGTCGGCACTTGTCATTGGCTCCCTCTCACTCATCAATTTCGGTCTCTCCATCCTTGCTGCCGCCGTCACCGTTCCAGTTGTCTTCCTGGTGACGTATACCAGCACCGAGAAGTGAGTCAATAAGTCGTTTGATCCAGAATGACTTGGAAAAGCGGGTTGTAGTAGGGGAATGACATGATTCGAGGTGACATGAGATGTACTCTGTCGATGTATAGTAGTGAGCGGTTGACGTGGTTTGTGGTAGTAGAACTGGGTGTGTAGAAGTGGCAGTATGTAGGTACAACTACAAAATACGTATTCATAGGGTGTAGCCTACTTTACTACTTTCTGACTTTAGCTAAAAGCTAGTAATGCTGTGTTGAGTCGATAAAAAAACCTGGAATCAAACAAATCTTTGCAGAGCTCGATGCGTCTTCCGAACAGCGGTTCTCTCGGTGCTCAGTCCGATGGCCGTCGCCTCCTACATGGCTCTGCACATCCCAACCATCTTCGGAACCCCCGAGGAAATGCAAAAATCATCGGACTACTACCTGGTCTCGCGTCTCGCTTACAAGATGATCAAGCAGCACGTCCTCTACAACACCCAGCAGTTCTTCCTTGTGTGTGTCACCGCCTACCCGGTCTGGAACTTGCTGTTTTCGTGCGCGATGCACCTCGACGATGAAGAGGATGTGCAGAACCCACCAAACGGACGATCGCCACGTGGAGGACATGGAAAGAAGCAGAAGAGAAAGTGAGACTGCCGGTGCCACCTGAACCTGTGTATAATACGACGCATTCCCACGCTTTACTTGATTTCTCTCTTGTTTATTTGACCCTAATTGATTTCTCCATTTATGTGTCTACTTATTTATTTATTTATATCCAACCATTGATCATGTAATAATTGTGCCCTCCCGCCTTCCCCATGGCCACTTGTGATAAATCTGGCATCTCTTCTTCTCTCCAACCTTCTGGTCATTCCTGCCAATATGGGCGCGCATCATTTGTTGACAATCGGGCCACCCGGAATATCGAGTGGTTTCGGCACAATTAGCACATTGAGAAGAAGATGATGACGGGGCAAAACACTTGTTGTGGAGCCATGTGTATAGTGCTGCACTTGCCCCGAATGAGCCGACTCTCCCACGTCTTCTGGTGGACGAGGCAAAAGAAAAGAAGACGTTGATCGGTGTTGACAGACTTGAACTGTTCAGGTGACATCACCGACGACAGCAAAAAGAAGACGGGTATTTTTAGTTACTGTAATAATAATTGTGATAATGGCAACAACGCCTCAATTCTATCTGTCCTGTCATCAGATTCTCTCGTTCGCAAGGTTCAAGGCGGAGGTGGTAAATGGAAGGAATGCTGAGTCAGCTGTTACAATTCAGCTACTTGATGATAACAGTTCATATCATTTGCTGCCATCGTACGAGCGTAGACGTCACGTGACGTAGTCCATCACTGTCTGGCCGTTCTTCGGTGAATTCCTCGTTCCCACGTGCCGAGACTACACTTTTCTCTTTGTTCCGCTTGTTTTCCTCCTCCGATCAGTCGGTTTCTTAGTTCGATTAAGTGTTCTTTTCCCTGGCTGAAAATGGACGAAACTTGATATGTTTTTTCACTGTTTTCTTCGTTTCGTCCGCCTCGGCTCGGTCCGTCTGTGTTTTCCGCAACGACTTTTCGTAATTCGCCAGCTTCCCCCAACCCTCTGATTTCTTGTTCGTTCGTCATCTGAAAAAGTGGGAGGAGTGTTTATGAATAATTCGACGAGACGCATTTCGAGACACAAAGCTCTAATTTGTTAGTTCGTTCTTCTCGAAGATTCTGACTTTGGTGTGTTGGACTCAAGTTGTTCTGTCTGCTGCTGGACCTGTGCCAAGTCTATTCCTCAATGCTCTTTCGTTTATTGTAACCAAGTGATGTTCCAAAGGTCGAAAACCTTCCGAGAAACTGCTTACTCTGCTATTTTGAGTGTTGTTGCATCGTTGGTTCCTTCGACTACATACTGTAGCCTACTAGAAAAGTTAAGAATGCCCTTTTCTCTGTTGCGTAATGGTATCGCTCACTTTCTGAGTTCAGTAACTCGAGCTTCGTTGTCTCCAGATCAGCTTACTGTACCTACACGTGTCCAACATGCTCCCTGTTGAACTGATAACGATTCGTTTCTGTAGGGAAAGTGTTTACCTGCAAATGAACCGTAATTTGTTTAGAACGAGACCCGAAATGGGACTGAAAGGACAAAGGCAGTTTGGTGTACATATTTACCAAATTTAGTTGCAGGCTGGGAGTAAAAAACAAAGTGCGCTAAGTAGAATACGGTTCTAGTTTCTGTTTCGGTTCCTGTTCACCCAGAACTGTCCATAGTATAAAGTACCCTGACAGTCTCCCTCCACCCACTCGAACACTTCAGAATCTGGGTGCATTTCTAAATGTCAGTATGCTATTCGAAATGAAATGACGAGCCTGTCCTCTGTCGCAACGTCATCAAACACCCCCACACTAATGGACCCCTTCTCAGCTTTAGGCCAAAGAAGAATTTCTCGTAATTTCATCCGAAAAGAATTTCCGTGAGAATCTCCTTCTTATATTCTCTTTCGTATTCTTCTGACAACTAATTGTGCCTTCTCCTTCTGTACGTTTCGTTTCAACCACGCTTCGAGTTTCGGATTTCGGATTAAGCGGTGCCGGGCCACGCAAGGAACCCCTCTAATCCCCGCTATACTTTCGGGACCCGCCTACTAAAAAGGGCGGAGCCAGATGCGCCTACAATTTGGACTATAAAGTGCGGGTCGAGAGCGTCAAAACAAACCGAATGACTCGTCATTTGTAGCAGATCCTCGGGTCAACCCACCGACTCATTTCCCGTCATTCCGACTTGATCTGAATCTGAAATTCCAGTGCCATGCGTCTTTCAGTAGATGATGACACTCTGCTTATCATTCGTAGAAGGGCAGTTTAGAGTGATAAATGGTTTCCCGGTTCTTAAATTCGAGAAATCTGAGAATTCTCCGTCACTTCTGCAAGTTTTTTGATTTCAAGGTTGTCAAACTGAACTATTTTTGTCTGGCTAGAAGTTCGTCGAAATCAGTTTTCAGTTCTTGTGTCTTGTTCCTATCGGTACTGTATCCTATCCAAAGTTACCAAACTGTCTTCGTGAATTACTGTAACACTATCTGTCATTCAGTCTTGACAAGCAACGTTTTGACCAACCGACCACTCGAAAGTACTGCCACAACACATAAGAATACACGTGTTGTTGTTGTTTTTAGTGACCGCCTATATCTTTGCTATTATCTCGCCTTCTTCTTCTTCTGTCCCTTTCTTCTGCCCCGTTTCCCATTTGCCACTGACCACTAATTTTGCAGAGCCGCCCGTCTCACTCCAAGGTACACAGCACAATATGTCAAGAAGCATCGCTCTCCTCGTCCTTCTCGCTCTTCTGTGCAGTCTCTCGACGGCCATTCCACTTCGCAGCTTGGTAAGTGATAAACAGTTCCTGATGCCTTATCATCATTTCTCTCTCCCTCTCAATATAATTCTCTATCATTCTGAAAAGTCTTATCAGCAAGTAAAAGCGGCGAACACCGCGGCTGAGTGGTCTAGTGGTATGATTCTCGCTTAGGGTGCGAGAGGTCCCGGGATCGATCCCCGGCTCAGCCCACTTACTTTTTCTTCTTTTTACCAATGTTTCTTTTCAGTTCCTCCGTTCCTACGATGACATGAATCAGGAGAGCGTCTCCCGAGGATACTTCAGTCCCGAGCAAACTGTGAATGATGTGGACAACGCCGACAACAGGTAAGGAACTAGACTAGAAGTCGTAAAAGATGCTAGTGCGTTCTTTCTGAATCACTTGTTTATGGCTAGACTGTAGACTCCGGCATCCTGAGTATCTTCCATCTTTCAGGCCGAAACGTGGACTTGACCTTCTGAAGCGACGAGTCGAGATCATCGAACGGAATCGGTGTTTCTTCAACCCGATAACCTGTTACTAGTCCCTTCCATCCCGCCTCCACTCTATCCGCCGGTGCTCCACTCATCTCGTCCCACTGATCTCCGCCTTCCATCCTGATGCTTCCATCCACATTCTCATCTCTTTGTTACATATTAAAAACCATGTCAAAAAAGATCAAAAAGACAAAAAATAACAATTTATACAAACACATAAGTTAAACATTGATGTTGATTGGGTTGAGATTTCATGGGGATTCGCTTCCAAACACAATCTTTGTCCTGGCTGGGCACGAACAATAAGCGGCATCTGGTCCTGGTGCTCCTGGACCTCCAGCCTCTCCGTCTGGTCCATCAACTCCCTTCTCTCCGTCCTTTCCTGGTGCTCCCTGGATTCCTTCACTTCCAACTGCTCCTTCAGCTCCATCTGCTCCAGCCTCTCCATCTTTTCCAGCTTCTCCGGCTGGTCCAGCTGGACCTTCGGCTCCTGGAGCTCCAGTTCCACGAGTTCCGTTCTTTCCTGGTGCTCCTGGAGCTCCAGCCTCTCCAGCTGCTCCTTCATCTCCTGGTTCTCCTTCCGGTCCGACTTCTCCGGCAGCTCCTGGGTTTCCAGCAGCTCCTTGTGCTCCTGGCTGTCCGTCTGGTCCTGGGGCTCCTGGAGCTCCATCTGGTCCTTGTGGTCCCGGTTCTCCAGCTGGGCACTTGATGCATGGAAGCTTCTCGTCTTCAAAGATCAGAGAGGATCCAACAACTCCGTCCTTTCCAGGGTTTCCTGGTTCTCCATCAGCTCCTGAAACAGAAATGTTGACTCTAATGGAGAGAGGCGCAGCCGTCCTATTCGAAAGTTTCTTCTAGGTCACTAGACTTTTCTATTATCACTGGCCGCGTGGCGCAATGGATAACGCGTCTGCCTACGGAGCAGAAGATTGTAGGTTCGAATCCTGCCGTGGTCGAAACTTTTTTCAGTTTACCTGGAGCTCCTGGAAGTCCCGGTGGTCCAGCTTCTCCCGGTGGGCAATGGTTCGGTCCCTCAGCACAAGGGCATCCACACGAGGATCCTTCTCTTTTCTTTCTGTCGAAAGTGTTCGAAGAGATCATGTCTTTCCAGGCGTGATCCGAGTAGTGCTGAAGTTCATGTTACATTTCCAGAACAAAGAAACGCAAACAAACCTTGAAAGATTCCATATCATCAAGAGAGGTTTCCAAGAACTCTTGAGCATCGAAAAACAAAGAACCAGCGACAAGAAGACTGGAAACAATGACGATTCCGCATACGGAAGTGATGAAAAGAAGTACTGCACTGGTGGTGGAAGACATAATTACTGAAAAGTAAAAAGTTGAACAAATCATTCGAAAGGGAGGAGAAAACGGACAAAGGACACGGCACAGACATCAATCAGGCGAGTAATGGCAGAGTGTCGACTGAAATCGAACATAAATACCCTCGAAAAGCTGGTTCCTCTGTGTCTCTCCCCCAGGTAACGTGTTTTTTGTATCTCCCCTGTCGGTGATAAGCTGAATATCGCTGCCGCAATCGCAATCGCCCAAAAAACCACAGAAAAGATATCCGATTTTTTCACTTCCTTTTTTTTCGAATGGCAGTGATTGGCAGGTTTACAGCGGTTCCGCGTACCGACCACACCGCGCGGAGAAAAGACGAAGATGAAGCGGTAAAACAATTTATTAGTGAAAGTTGAGGGAGAAATTATGCAGAGAATTATTATGTGTGGCACGGGGCAGAAGACACAACAGAAGAGGAGGAAACTGGGGGAGCTGGGGTCGACGAGGGACAACGTTTGTTCTTCATTCGACGGTTTTGGAACCAGATTTTTATCTGAAAGAATAGGTTTCCAAGTTATCACTGGCTTACCGAAGTACCTGTGTTTCCGAGAGAGATAACTGTTGTGCCAACTGATATCTTCTCGGTCTGCTCAGATACCGATTGTCCGAGAACTGCTTCTCCAACTGAACCAGCTGCTCACTGCTGAATGCAGTCCTCGGTCTTCTCATCTTTCCCCATGCTTGCCAAGCATTCACTGAATCTGAAAGTACCTTGTCATATTCAGATGACCTTTTCCCGACGACACCTACATGTAAGTGCCAAGTGGTCGTAGATCAGAGGTAAAACAGGTTGAACCAAAGAGGAGTAGGCGGTAAGGGGGTGTAATGGAGAAGCTGCAAGTGGAGATATTGTCTAGACAAGTTATCGGAACCATGCTGTGAGAATGAATGACTACGAAAAAAGAAGATAACTCACACTGCGAATTGGAATACGTATTTGCAAAACAGTCAGCTTGAGCAGCGAAGTGTGCAGCCTTCTCTGCCATTTTCATCAGTTCCTCGGAGCAGCTGGTTGAATAATTAGGAACTGACGGACAGTCAGCAGAAGACTTTGAATCGTCCTCCTCCGTGACAACAGGAGTAATCTTCAGGAGAGAATCTATTGAAGAGAACATTCTCTTTTTTCAATTTCCGACCGAATGAGCATCCCGAAATGTTGCGTATCACCGAGAGGCGGATCCAGAAAGTCCCGAGGGATGACGAGTCGGCTGGTTCATAAGCGACTACGGTAGTGCGGGAAGAGGCGCCAAACGGAAGGCATGATTGATATTTCGGAAAGCATTATATAGCGTTGCGCCTTTTTCATTTAGGAAGAGAGATCAGGCCCCCGAGGGCCCCCCCGGGAGACGACTTGTTGAAATTTTATAATTTTTGCCTTGTTTTCGGTTTCTTGACACATGATTGATGGCTACTTAGAGAAATGCTTATGAAATTTCAGTTGCCGAAGAATGGAAGGGAGGAAGACAAACCAGAGGATACTTCGTTCATTCAGTCAATAAATAGTTTGATTTCGGGTTTATTTACATAAATATACAGGATCATTTGCTCCAATGAACTCTCTTCTTCTCCGTTTGGAAAACAGGCGGACTCTTGTTGCTCATTGTGCTCGGAGAGTTCGCCGGACTTGTTCCATTGTTCCGCCAGCTACCGTAATCTCTCGAGTCGAGCATGACGAGTGGCTCGATACGGCGTTGCTTCTGGCGGTTGCCCCAGTGATCTGAAATTGAGAAATGGAAAAAGAGACAGGAACCCGGAAAACCTACCAGCAGGAGAGACGGGCATTTCGACGACAGACTGACTGTCGTCTCGACTGTTTTTCTCACCTTCGCCTTCTCGACTCGTTCCGTTTTTCACGTAATCTCGGAGAAAGCACACAGATATTATATAAGTGGGCGCGAGAAGTGGGAGGGACTAAGTCGAAGTGTACACAGGCGAGAAGACGACAAAAGGTGTGGGCAGGAGGTGGCCGGAAAACATGCAGAACTGAGGGGTGGAACCGTTCTTGTTGTAGGCAAATTTGTTCAAGTTTTATTTTATTTCTTGTCCTTTTTTGAAAGAAAATGCTTTGCAAACACGAAAAATATGGGTTATGGGTATGGAACACAATGAGCATGATTCACGCAGACTTGGGTATCTTCGGTGCCATAAAGACTAGAGTTGTTTGCCCGGCTTCGCCGGCACCCAGTCTGGGTTTGAGCCGGCCTATGTAGATGTTTTCTGACTGGTTCCGGCTACGCCGTCACAGATAGGCCGCCTACGGCCCCCGTTCGCCCGTTTAGACATAAATCTTTTACGCGCACAGTTTGCCGCCACGCCCGGGTCACGTCTTATAGGACGGGTCGATTTGAAGTTATCGAGTCAACTTCCGCCTATAAGTAACCGGAGTAACAGAAACGGGAAAACATTGAGTTGTGCTTCTTGGCCCGATTCTCCGAAGAGAAACGGTTGATCCCTTTCGCCACGGAGAGGCGAAGCACGTGAAAGGGGATGGTTTTGTTTTAAGTCCAACCACGGACTGGGAACCTTGCCAACAGGATACATGAAAGCAAAGGTTTGGGTGGGGAGTGGGGTGGGACCCTAACCTTGCC
>LR537889.1:244222-271030 GCA_900883565.2 Caenorhabditis panamensis
CGGGTGGGGATTGGGGTGGGACCCTAACCTTGCCAACAGGATACATGAAAGCAAAGGTTCGGGTGGGGATTGGGGTGGGATCCTAACCTTGCCAACAGGATACATGAAAGCAAAGGTTCGGGTGGGGAGTGCGATGGGACTGACTGAAAAGAAGGACGTTGCGGACAAAAAATCTATTAACGCAGGGAAACAACGCTGCGCGTGATCGATACCACTCATTATTGGGGAGAGTGCGTGCAGACCGAGGAGGGTGCAGACATGAGAGGGAAGGGGTGGACGCAGGGCAATGTATTGACGATCGAGATCGATAACTGTGGTATTGACCGGAGTCACAAAAGTTTTGTACTGATAGTCGATATTTATATCACTGGATAGCTGAGCTTCTCCTGATTAAGAAAACCCAACTTTCGCATGTTTTTTTGTTGACGGTTGTCGAGTTATCCAGGTTTTCAAAAACGTGACCCGAGGACGGACGGACACACAGAGCACAAACAAACAGACAACTAAACAGACCCACATGAATTGTACTAAATGAGAACGATTTTTAACCTCAGTATCTTATTTCAGATTATCACACTACTTTAGAACAGGTTGGAACAAACTCTATCATTGCTCGGCTGGAGACTCCCAACCCTTTTTGCCTTTCCCGTGATTTGCCTCTTTGTTGCGAAAGGGATCAACTGTTCCTTTCTTATTGCAGGATCATGAGACTTCCAAACGAACATCAAAACGGCCCGTCCTTTATTCGGCTACTATCATCAACTTTCAGAATTGATTCCGTCTCCAAGGGAACACTTAGTCAGCCTTCTCCGTCTGTCGACTTCCTCGTCCAATAACAATCGAATGACATCATTATCAAATGGAAATCAGCGAATTTCGAAGAAGACGTCGTTGTCGATAAAAATGAAGAAGAAAGAAGAAACTGTTACAAAAAATGACCCGTGTCGAGAGAAAGAGGGGTGCGTCGGCCGGCGAATTGTTCCTCTCTCTCTCGGTAACCTTCTTCATCAGTTTATCAGTTCTGATTGACCGTACCGGTACCCGCAACGAATCATTCGCTGACTTTGTTTTGCCAATCGAAAGGCGGTTTCTAGCTGTTTTTCTTCGTTCTTCTTATTCTTCTTCTTTGATTTTCTTCATAGAGATTCATTTCATGATTCGATTTTCAAAACTTCATCCAACTTATGTAACTCTTTTGTAACTCCCAGACAGTTGTGTTGAATATTGTGATCTTTATGACGTTAAGATCAAATCAGAATGATCTTCTGATCTTCAGGTCCCCTCGAACCATGCGGTACTTGTTACCGTTGTCACTATGCCTTCTTCTCCAACTCCCCTACAATCTCCTTGCACAGGAAGATCCATGTGCAGCAGCTCCGACTGAAACTGCCAAAATATTGTGCAAACAGATTCACAAATGGGACAACGGCGCCAGGGTTAGTTGGTGGTCAAGGACGTAAAAGACAGAACAGAAAAAGAATAGAAGGTCAAAGATCTGATTGCAGGAAGCGTCGAAAAAGAAGAAGATCGCGTTGCCACCGGGAATGGCGAAGGGAATGGCGGCCGAGTTCGCTCCGATTGCCTCGACGATCTATCAGTGCATGGATCTGCCGTGTCTGTGCTCTTATCTGAGAGGAACTGCTAATGGAGCAGGATGCACACTTCCGAATGGACAACCACTTCAGAAGTCTGTCAGGAAAGAGTACAGAATGTTGACTGATGATGAGAGAAACAGATTTCATGCTGCATTCCGTGGACTCAAGAATGTTTGAGAATGTTTCATTGTACAATAACTTACTGATCAACTTTCAGAACGGAGAATACGATCGCATAGGCCGAATCCACTCCCAGATGTCAGCTGCCGGAGGTGCCCACTCTGGCCCCGCCTTCCTTCCATGGCACAGAGAATTCGTGAAACGTGTCGAGTTCGCTCTCCGTCAAGTCGATCCTTCCGTAAATCTTCCATACTGGGACTCTACTCTGGACAGTGGACTGCCGAGACCAGCAGACACAATCCTGTTCAGTGAGTACCTTCTTGGAGGATCCAACGCACAAGGTCTCGTTTCCTCTGGTCCATTCGTCAACTGGCAGACTCTCTCCGGTCGTGCTCAGATCCAGAGAGCCGTTGGAGCTCAAGGAGCCCCACTTTCTCAAGCCGACATTGACTTTGTGATGAGACAGACTCAGATCGACCAGGTGCTTGCATTCACAGCTCCCCAGCAAGGATGTCCGTACAGAACAGACTTCAACTGTCTCGAGTACACTCACGGAAACGTGCACATTTTTGTCGGAGGAGACATGTTCGACACTGCGACTTCTTCTAACGATCCATCTTTCTTCCTCCATCACTCGTTCATCGACATGGTTTGGGAGCAGTGGCGACTCGCCAGGCAATCCAGAGCCGACAGAGAGATTGCCTACCCACCAGACAACCAATTGTGCGCCTCGGCTCAACACTTCGGAGCTTCCCCAATGCAGCCATTCAGTCCAATGAGAAACATCGATGGGTTGTCGAACAAGTTTACTGACAATCTGTATAGTTATGCTCCAAGACCAACGTGTACTGCCGGAGGAGATTGTGGATCAAAGTGAGTTCTGTATCCTCTCCATTCCAACGTTCACTCCTTCAGATATCTCTTCTGCGACACTTCCACCGGCGCCGCTCGTTGTGTCTCCCGCATCAAGCCCGGTTCCTCGTGTGCCCAGTTCCGTGTCAATCCATGCTTCTCCGGTGTCTGTCAGAACGGAAGATGTGTTCTCTCAAGCACCGCCCCTCCACCCACCGTTCCTCCAACAACTCCTCCACCTTCCAATCCAACTCCAGTTCAATCTCGAGAATCTTGTTTCAATGAGAATCAGTGTTGTGCCACGTGGGCAGCATCTGGAGAGTGCTCGAGGAATACGGCGTACATGAATGAATGGTGTAAAGCCAGTTGTGGAGTTTGTAAGCCGAAGTACCGATTGGTGGATGGTAAGTGATCTGCAGAGTGAGCAGAGTAACTCATCTTCTATTTAGATTGTACTGATCGTCACACCCAATGTGCTGGTTGGGCTCGTTCCGGAGAATGCACAAAGAATCAGTTGTGGATGACTGAAAACTGCAGAAAGAGTTGCAGCAAGTGTGGAAAGACTCGTGCTCAAGAGTGCGGTGGAGGTGGAACCACAGTCACCACAACCACTCCATCTCCAGCCATGCAGTGTGATAACTCTGATGGATGCTTCAACGAGAATGTGTGTTGTTCCGTGTGGGGACTGTTGGGTCAATGCAGAAACAACCCGGGATACATGGCATGCAACTGTCGGGTCTCGTGTGGTCACTGTTTCCCGGAGGACTACAACTACGGATGTAAGTAAAGCATAGGTATAAAGAGAGCTTATCTGGTTCTTGCAGCTTGCGTCGACTACCACCGTTCGTGTGCCGGATGGGCTCGAGTCGGAGAGTGTCAGAAGAATCCGTGGATGGCGGAGAACTGCAGATCGAGTTGCAACAGTTGTTACACTCAATCAGAGCTTCGGAGAATGTGCGGGAACACTGCTGGATCAGTTGCTCCGGTGGCTCAAGTGCGTCAGAACAATCCATCGAGACAACCGCCACGTGGAGGGTGGGGAAGAGATAACGATTTCGGAGGAGGTGGATGGGGAAATAATGGAGGAGGATGGGGAGGTGGAGATCCGTGGGGAGGATCGAGATGGGGTGGAGGAGGTGGATGGGGAGGCGGTGGATGGGGTGGAGGTGGATGGGGAAAACGATCCATCCGGGCCGCGAATGCTTCCATTTCCATGCCGGCTTTTGATCCTGACGAGTAATAACTATGTACCTATTTTGTGTTTTACACGAATAATAAATAAAGACTCTTCTCTTTTCCTTTATTCCAGGACAGGGTGTTTTTTGCAGGAGAAAGAAATTATAAATTGTTAGAGAAATAGTAAGTCAGAACAGGGCATGGGTGCTGTATTGATGGAATCAGAAGATTGAAGTGCAAAAGAGTGTACAGAAACTGGGAGAGGAAGGAAGCAAAAATAAATTAGTATGCGAATAGAAGTGATCACAGTACCAGAGGAGAACTAGTGGGTTTCGGGTGGGAGGACGGGTACATACAAGTAGAGATATTCACAGCAGAAAAGCCTTCAGTACGGTTGTGGCTGGGGAGCAGCAGCCCATTGCTGTTGTTGCTGGGAAACCGGAGCACCGGAGACGTTCGGAGGATAGGCGTATTGTTGCTGTTGGGGTGCCGGGTTGGAAGCATACTGTTGCGGATACGGTTGCTGTTGTTGAGGAGCCGGATTGTAGTACTGAGCTTGCTGAAAAAAGAGGGTTGTCTTTACAAGAACAAGATAAAGAACTCACTGGTTGTTGATAGTTGTATTGTTGCATCGGCTGCTGATACATAGCCTGGTTCGGCTGGAATCCGCCCTTCTGGATCGCATCATCATACAATGCCAGCACGTCTCGAATCGCGATGTCAACCTGAGCAAGCGAGTTACTCTGCCTGTCAATGCTTGCAAGATGGGCATCGATCAGTGGTCCCTGAGCGTAAGAAGCAGCTTCCAACTGAGCGAGGTCTTGAGGATCAGCACGTTCTCCAGTTGGATCGCATTCATGAAGGACTTGCAGGCAACGGACCAGAACCGCTTCGTTGATCGAGGCAACCACTTCCGGCGCTTTCTGGGTCTCGACTTCCTTGGTTTTGGAGTCATCGAGATCCAGGGTGACGAAACTTGACGGGAACAGTCCTTGCTGAGTTCCGATACGTCCTGTCCACCAGTGAGGATTACTGAAAAATAATCACCTTGTTATTTTTTTGAAAATTTACTTCACTAACCTCTCGTCGGTCACACAGATCACATCTCCGGCGATGAACGACAACTCGTTGCTCTCGGCAGCTTCGAAATCGTACAAAGCGCGAACTTTCCTTTCCGGAGCACTAGAAACCGGCTGAGCAACAGAGGTATTGCTCATCTTCGTGGAAGGATACATGGAGGAAGACGAAGACGACTTCTTCGCCTTTTCCTGTTTCTCAGCGTCGGCGAGCGATGCAGCAATTGCTTTCGCGATAGCTTCTTCTTCTTGAGCCGAACCAACCTGGAAACAACGGAAATTAGCTTATTTCCTTTACTCTAAATTGAAGATACTCACATAATTAGGATCATTGGCGTATTTCGCATCAATTGCCTTATTCTTGCTCTTTGGATCCTCAACCACAAAGCTGTATCCGTCCGCGAGAAGATTTTTGTGAAGAGAAACGACGAGCGAGAGGGATGGCTCGTTCTTGCATTCAGAATCTACCCACTTTTGCACTGTCATCCGCATCTTTTCAGCGACTTGGCGTTGGCTCTAGAAGTTCGGGATGTTTGATATACAAGTTTTCTAAAGAAAAAAATACTCACTGAAGTGCACAAAGCCTTGAGCTCATTGATGAATTGAGCCGAAGAGACCTCCTTTCTGAAACGTTCCTCACAGTTTGCCCAACACGAATCAAGCACTGAAATGGCGAGAAGGACGACATGTGGATCTCTGTTGTTGAGTCGTTTCCGAAGAGCTTTGAGTCCAGATTTCTGTCCCTCGTAGTCATTGTTTATCTGGAAACGTGAATGGTTGCGAAATATGGCTCAGAAAAGACTTACGCAGTCGCAGAACGCGAGGATTCCCTCCCAGTTCTCCGTCGTGAGCACCGGAGCTGTGATCTTAGCAAGAATATCGTCGTACGACGCCATTGGTTTCGATTTCTGAAAATTTAACGTGGAAGTTGAAAATGTTACAAAGAAAAGAAGCGGATCGATTGAGAAGGAGCGGGTTTGTCTGTCTACATAACACAGTGGTCGGGTGGTGACTGAATGAAAACACACGAGGACGCAGCGTGCGAGAGAACAGCCAGAGAGATTAAAACCGATGCGTTGTGTTCGTGCACCCTGTCCTGTCCCGTTCGGTTAAACGTTTCCGACTGAATCATCGTGAATCATGTCCGGACTGAATTGGGAATTTGTTGTGTTTCAGACTCCCACTTCCTTATAACCAATTTAATTAAAAAGAACCAACCTTTAGCATTCTCTATAGCAAATCTTCCTTTGTCACGTGCAGCAAGAGTGCCTCTGAAATGTTCAAACTTTGAAAATTGAAAGCGAAACGCGGAGAACGAAAGTTGTCGTGCTTTTGTGCCAGACATGTCTGTCGGGACGATCGATAAGAATGACTCGCACAATTTTATTGCAGCAGTGGTGGCAGTAAGTCTGTTTATATTCAGCTCATGAACACGCATTTCGCAATTTATATTTCGACATGTCATCACTGCCAAGTGGGCTAGTGACCTGGTCCCGTGGTAGCTTGTGCGAATAATTTTTCGGACGAGACATGCTTTTAGCGCAGTTTTTACGGTAAATTTTGAATTAAAATCCACAAAAAGGGGAAAACTCGAAGGGGAATATAAGTGAAAAAGCTGTTTGACGAGAAAAATTGTTGCCACGATTTTGTTTTGTTCTCCTTTTTCTGCTGTCCCTTTGAAACTGTAGTTTTCGTTTCGAGACCCAACTTTCTTTTCCAGACATGCTCCTTTAAAATCCGAAACATGTTTCCAAACTTTCAGTCAAAATTTTCTCGATTTCTGCTCTACTCTTTATAAAACCTGATCTCCCGCTTTACTACGCAGTAAATATGCCGATTATTTGCACAAATGTCTGCCTTTTTCCTTTCCTCCATTGATTTATTGATTCCATATTGTTCTTTCCATGTGCTCTTTCTCTTTCTCCACCGTCTCTACCTAATTTGTCAAAAACTGAATGCAGTGGCTGCTGTCCGAAACGGGCGGCGGGCGAGAGCCATAAAAATACATAGAAAACGACACAAAACAATCGATTGTCCACGAAATGGAGCGGCGGCGGTTGCATGTCGAACCACCTTTCCTTATCTGCCGTTATCGATAACTGACCGTGAATTACGATCTTCAATTCACACAGTTTCAAAGTTCGAACACGCTTCTCCATCGTCATCACCATTGCCAAAAAAACAGAAGTCGTTAGGCATGCTATCTGCGCAGAACTGGTCTGAGTGCCCCCGCGCTCGTAATACGCATCATGCCATACCCACCCGTAAATACACATTGTTACTCGATTCCCTCCGTTTTCCTCCGCCTCTTCTGTCTCGTCTCAGTCTCCTAGGTGATATTTTCTCTTTTTCAGGAAGCTCACAGCCAGAAAATCTATGTGAACACTCACGACACTAACATGACTTCGCAGGTTTCTAGTTTGTTAGGTGAGATTCTGAAGTGCTCCTGAGCTTTTCCAATCGGTATAATCTTCCAGACCTGGTGATGAGCCTGTTGGACACGGCGAGCACATATCAAACCCAGGAAAATGTGCGGAATGAAGTGGCTGAATCACTGAAAACCATCGGATCCCATCAGCCAAATGTTCTTCTCACCGCGTGTCATCAGTATCTTCTTCAGAATCCAAAGGTAATTCATTCTAAAGTTTTGAAAAATGACTCAAATCGTTCAGCTCGGAGCTCCAAAAAGAGCATTCGTGCTGCAGTCGATGTCCACGTGTGTCGATGAAACAGAAGTTATCACCAAGTTGGATGAGCAGCTTGTGATGCTTGTCATAAACTTGGCGACCCAAGAGATGAACATGACAAAAGACGCCGATACGGAATGGGCCGAGTCTGCAATGGAACTCCTTGTGACTTTGGCAAAGAGCCATCGTTTCGTGAGCCACGTCATCGATGCGATCCTCCAGAAATTCCCACCGGGACAAACGACGAGTCCTCATAGATACATAGTCCTCACTATGGCCACAATTGCACAGCATAATCGTAAGTGTTTATTCATGGAAGCTCACAATAACTTATTTATTTGAAGCATTCGGCCTCGTTCCGTTCCTCACCGACATACTCTCCCGAACAGTTCCACTGCTTCAACATGTCAGAACGGATCCGTTGAGATGTGCATGGGCACGAGCGATTTGTTCTTTCTGTGAAGCTGTCCGAGAATGTGAAACGGAACGACCGATGGAAGCTTCAGTTGACGTCAACGGAGAGCATTCCCGGCCAAATTCTGCTTCCGGGCACTGTCAAGAAGTGTCAAATCGAGCTACGTATTCCGATCAGACAGAAGCCGTTTACGACGTGGTGTTCGGTTGGATGTATAGCAAAGATCCCAAGGTAAGTGGTAGAAAAATGGGAAGTTAAAGGAAAACATGTTTGTTCTAGGTACGTGGAGAAGCTGCAGAATGCGTTGGAGAGCTGTGCTTGATGATCAAACAGACGAGACTTGTGGAAGACGTCAAGAAGATTGTGACCAACATGCTCCCACTCTACAGAAAGTCATACAACGAGTCGCACATGATAACTCAAGGAATCTGTCGATTCCTCGAAGCCGCTTGTGTTGATGAAACGTGTCCATTGGAACCATACCTCGAGGACATTCTCAACGCTCTCTTCCCGAATGCTTGCCTCGATCCAGATGATACTACAGTCACTCTCGGTACTCAAGCCATCAAGAACCACTCGGAAGCCTTTCGTTGTTTCGATGTAGCTGCCACCAGATTCGCCGATCGCATTGTGTACTATTTGCTTCACAAAATGCAAAATCTTGCGGATTCCCAGAAGCTCGGTGCTATAAACGTTCTCAGACATCTTCTAAATGCAACTGGACAACACATGGAAGACAAGAGATCCCTGCTGACGATGGGTCTGAAGAAACTGCTGGCTGCGGAGAATACGACAAGCATTCGGGTACGTTCAGAAGTTTCAAGTTCCAATTCTAATCATCATCAAGTCTCAGGTCAAACGTGCAATAGTTCAATTGTGTGTTGCCCTCGCCGATCATTCGTACGTGGATGCTGAGGGAGGAGACTACGTCATCGCGTTCCTCGTCCGGAATCTCGTTGGACCAACTGAGCAAGAAGCAATTGCAAAGAAGATGGAGGTGGATGTTGCCGGGTTGAATCAGCTCAGGACACAATGTGCCCAGGCACTCTACACCATTGCCAACACGTGTGTCTGCGCCACCAAGCTTCTTTGGCCGTACCTTCTCGAGTTCATTTGCTGCGAAAGGTACACTCCGGTCGTTGGTGACCTGTGCAAATGTCTCCGAACGCTGATCAATCGAGAGATCGAAGCCGGACGGAAGATGGATTACACCACCGGTTTTGATAATCGTAAGTGTAGTGCTGAAGGATATCGGGAAATATCATCAGTTACAGCAAAAGTCGCCGGACGCCACGCAGTGTTCTCTCGACTATTCACGGCTTTCTGTAATGCTCCATTGAACGGTCTTTTGACAAGACGAGCCCGGTAAGAAGTTCATCACAGATGTATTCATCAAATATCCGTTTCAGGGAGGCTGGAGGTCTGATCCAGGTTCTTGCTCCATGGTTCCATCATTCCATCGAAGGACCTGCTGCCAAGTGGTCTGAGAAGTTGGAGCCGCTCCTCGATGGTTTGTTTACTCTTCAAGCTCAATTTGACTATTCTGGTTTACAGAACTCTCAACAACATCCGTTTCTAACATTGATTCCGCTCCAGCCGAACTACGCGGAAGAAAGATTGCTAGGTGGCACGAAGCATGCCTCGAATGGCTTTCTCTTTGTGTTTCTGCTGTTGCAGAAGGCGATTGGCGTCAAGATCTTGCAGCAGCCATGGGAAAACAACTGGATATGTACAAGGAGCTCAGCGACGATAAGTCGTTCCTGCTCCGATGTCTCGGTGTGACGTTGAGCAAAATCACTGCGAAGCAGTTTGTGATCGACCACATGATGCTCATGTTCAAGTCTGCTAGTCATTCGGTGCTCACGGAACGACAAGGATGTGCAAGAGGTGTCGGAGCGATATCGGCATCGCACATGGACTTGGTGCTCATTGAACTCGAAAACGTCAGCAAATGGGAACACGCGAAGAAGAGTACTGGTCTGTTCGGATTCATCAAGGATACGATGCCGATCCGACAGTATCCAGACATCGAAATGATCAACTTGCGAGCTACTCTGATGCTCTGTTACGGACACGTTGTGATGGCTTGCAGTCTGGATACTGTGACCCAACGACTTCAGAACACAATCATAGTCTTCCTTCGAAACTATTTTGCTAACTCAAAGCAAGAGACAATTGTCCGGGAGGCGATGCTGGAGACGATGCGGTTGATTGCGGTAGCTGTCCATCCGTCGAGAATCGGAGGAGATTGGAAGTTCGAAGCGAGAAATGAGCTTCTGGCGTATGCGAAGGACTATTTGAACGGAGAGACCCCGGAATGGCTGACCAGTTCGTTGAGATTGCTGACTGCGAAGGCTACTGCTGCTCTTGTGTAAGTTCTTTGTCGTTGTGTTTCATTTCAAATCTTGTTTGTTTTCAGCCAACTTGAACCTCCACTTTCTGCAACTGACATCGAGGACATTGGAACAGTGCTCAGCAAGCAAATCTTGCCAATGCAACGCGAGAAAAGTGGTCTGAAGACTGTGAGTTCTTCCTTTCCGGCTCTTCCCCGTTTATTTGGTTCCTCGTCTTTCCGTTCCCTCACCCCTTTCCGGGCTTCTTCAGTTCCATTCCCACTTCTCTCACCAATCTTTTCTAACCGTCCCCGGACTCGGTTTGTCTCTTTTTGCAGCTCGCTTTCGATATTTTCGACTACGCTTCCTCGTCGGTCTTGTCGACGTTCAGTGGCTCCACCACATCTGGTTACACGGCACCGCCAGTCATCAATGGAAACACGGTGGCTGAAGGACCCAACGGAACGCCGATCCATCAACGTCATCGAACCGGAGGAGCCAAGGTGCTAACGGGATACAAGGCTAACCACAGCGTGTTCTTCTACTCGTTTACCGACTAAAAGTCACTCGGTTCCCATTCATTTTCTCTCTTTTTGCTACTGACATGGCTTTTGTTCGGGATCTTTACGTGCCGAAGCGATCGAAAACACGTGGCTTCATATCCATCGCCTTGCTCAATTGAAAGTTTTCTTTCCAGATGGAGGACGACGAATCTGCAACCATAATGGACGCAACAATGCATCAGTATGGACTCGCACTCGAGCAGATCGTTAGAAGTGCCCCTACTACCCAGACTGTTATGATTCTGCTGAAGGTAAGGATTTCATTTGACACCGGAAAGTTACATGTTTTGTTTCCAGATACTTCTGCCCTACTACGGAAAACAAGCGGACCACGAGAGAATCCGTGCTGTCGACATGACCGTCTTAATCCTCCGTGTCTACTACGAATACGCTGAGGACATATCGCTTGGTCATGCTTCTGACTTCGAGCCACTGAGCTCTCTCCTCGGACGATTGGCTCCGCGACTCGTGGATCTTCTTGCTCATGTTCGTCTACAAGCTCTCTCGGCAATCCATTGGGCTCTCCGACTTGCCTACATGCACAAAGGACACGGGAGAGATACTGATCAGAGTCTGTTCTCGTATTCAAGCTTCGTCGAGAAGTACCTGACAAGTGGCGAATTGAAACTGGACGGACAGAAGGAGAAACTTGCCATCGAAGCCATAGCTCAAGTCATAGAGTACCGGTTGCCACAATCGCAGATGCAGATCTACCTGTCGGCGATATTCGAGATGCTCACTGACCGTCAGAGTCACGTCAGTTCCGCAGCTGCTCAATTGCTCACTTATGCTGTCATGGCAAGAGGATCGACATTGAACGCGGAAGCAGAGATTCTCGTGACGAAGATGGTCGAGAAGCTCGCGGACATCCACCACTGTGTCCAGACAAACACCGACGTTCTCGCTGCCCTCGTTGCATTCGCAGTCCACCAACAGCAAGCAGTCTGTGAGGTTCTCTTCAAGCAGCCACTTCCTTATTCGATGTAAGTTACAGTTCTCATGTTCTTCTGATGTTTATACATGTTTTCAGAAACATCACCGATGCCTGGGAGTGTCTTTCTCGAGACAAACTTCTGTTCGCTGGAATACTCGACCATCTCACTGAACTTCTCGGAGCCAGCCTAGATCAACCATTTGAATTGATGGATTCTGGAGGTGGAGTCTCTGCGAAGGTTGTCAATGTGGAACCATGTGTCTACGTGGCTGTGTTAGCCGAAGTTGTCAAGAATGGTGAACCAGAATCTGCTCTGATGGAACGACTTCCACTCATTTTGACTCTGTTAATCCACTTCATCTGCTCGGTTTCGGATACCCAGTTCCCTGTGATGCAGAAGGAAAGCAAGGATGGAACCAAGGCTCCCCTAATCATCACTCCCGATCTACGAAGAGCTGCGGAGAAACCAGCTGGAATGGCAGTTGCAGCAATCAAGAACCTTCTCAACAGAACTCGTTCCAATATGATCATTGAGGACATGAATCAGGCCAGAGCGTGGAGTGATTGTCTCGATAAGGATGCCTTCATACAAGCCATCACAGTCTTCATCCGATCCCTCATCGATCAACGTCCATCCTGGGTTCCATTACTGGCGAAGGAGATGGAGGAATACGCGAACAGTGAGAGTGAACCGAGAAGACTGGCTGCAGTGATAATCGCTTCTTCTTTGATAAAACGGAGCACCAACGAGTCTGGAGAGTTCAACGAACAGCTGCTTGTCAAGTGTATCCGTCGTCTCGAAGATTCCCTCACTGATCCGAGCCTCCGTATTCGGAAGCTGTGTGTCAAAGGTCTTGGAGAACTATCGGAGTGTTCTTCCACTGATGTCATTGCCCGATTTGTGCACATGGCTGTGGAAGCAGCCATGTCTGGGTTGGACGACCACGGAGATCGAAAGGATACGGTGGCCATCGAGTCGATAATGGCACTCAACAAACTTGTCCAGCTGACTAATGATGATCAACTCAAGTCCATACTTCCCCTAGTCCTTCTGAAGATCCGTCCGTGCTTCGAGAAAGACTCATTCACTCTTCGTGCTGCCTCGTTCAGTCTCTTCGGAGAACTCGGAGCAAGAGTTGGAGAGAACAGTGAAGAGTTCCGTGGCCATCTGCACACAAATATTGTCTCACTGCTTCTGCATCTGAACGACGATTTCGAAGAAGTGCGACAGAAATGCGCAGAATCGATATTCCGAGTTCATCACTTGCTTACTTCCTCGAATGCCTCGATTTGTATTGAACGGGAACTCGCAGGAGGCAAGCAACCTGCCAGTTACAACCTGTTCGTCAAGGACTTGGCCGCGATTCTGGTAAGTTTTCCTTTTTCGGTTGATCTAGATTTCACAAACTTCTTTTCCAGGCCAACTCCTTCCCGGACCGTGTCAATCAATACGCTCTGGCCACATCCAACTACTTCAAAAGCTCCAGTGCCCGAATCAGGTGCAACGCTGCTCATCTGACCGGATGCCTACTCGATGGACTCAGTGCCCAACTGCGTGCCACCATCAGCCGTGAACTCGTATTCACTGGACTTGTCGCTCTCCTCAAGGATTCCGAAGATGTCAACGTTCGGATCGCGGCGACACGAGCCATCGCTAACTTGCACCACTTCCATTAACTGTTTTTGTAAATAGGAACCACTTGTTTTCTTCTTGACCCCATTCCCATTTCTCCGTCACCCTTATCAACACTTCTTTGTGATGTTCCGTGCATTTACACTTCTTTCTGGGTATTACTTGTTTTCACCTCGCCAAACAGTCCCTCTTCCGGTTAGATTTCCCCCCTTTGTTTCTGGTTTTCTAGTCCCCTTCCCCTCGTTAGCTCTTTTGTACATTCTCATCGCCAATTGACTTCTGTGCGGGGCCTCAAATGCAACGTCTTCTGATTCTTTCCGAAAGCTTTTCCACTGGGTTCACACTTCTCTTCCTCCTCTTTTCCCCTCTTCGTTGGTTTCCATTTTGTGTCAATTTTTCGCATTTTGTAGCACTCTGATGTTGTTTTATTGCCTGACACCCACCCATTACTGTTACCGTTGTATGTCATAAATGGATCGTTTATTACTCATTCGAAAACACATCTCAACGCTGAACTCTGATCGTCTCCCACCTCCGCACACACTTACAGTCGGCTTCCCATCTCAGAAGCCCCCGGTTCCCAAGACGCATCTGGGAACGAGTCGACTCCGCAGAACACTTGCATAAAACCAAGGATCCCATACCATTATTCCTCCAGATTGTCACTTTTCCAGTCGCTTCTTCTCCCTTCCGACCCTTCTTCCCACTTACAGTAATCCCTCTCATTTCAGACCTTCGTCTCTTGATGTGCGTACTGCGGAAAGGTGCCCTACTCTTAGGGTTCCTCTCCCTTGTCGCACTCTCCGGCGCGAAACTCCGCTGGAAATGCGAGTTATTCGACACGAGTCAGGAGACTTCTACAAGGACTTCATTCGTTGAATTCGTCAACAACCAGCATCCGGAACCGAACAAGAACAATCCGCGGATCACCCGATCGACATCATCGAAGAAATGCCGTCCACGACCAAAGAATGGAACTGTTGGACCATCGACAGAGACTGAGAAGCTGAAGATTGAGAAGAAAAAGGAAGTGGTGCAACAGGATTCTCCAGGGAATAGCAGACCTGCTGATACGGATGCACCGCATGTGAAATACCAGAGGAAGCCATCTCAAGAGTCAACGGATCTGAATATCGGGCCTGGATTTGAAGAGAGCAATGATCCGTATGGCAGGAGCAAGGAACCGGTTCCGAGAAGGTAGGTTCAGTGATTTCCAGGAAGTATTCGAAAAGTGGCTTGTTCAGATTCCGCCCAGCAGAGCTGAAAGGCGCTGATGAGCTTGACAAACCAGTGACGGAGCAGCTCGACGAGAATGTAATGCCCGATTTCGAATTCGACAGTGACGATGCACCGCCAGTGCAGGAAGATCTGCCATGGTGCCCGGAAGAGCCAGAAACTACGATGGATTGTGATAACGTGGAACTAGAGAAACTATCGATGACGGAACTGATTGAGTTGAAACAGACTTGCGAGAAGAGTGTGTCTCCCGACCGATTGAAGCTCATTGAGAAGTTGATTCACACCGAGGGATTGGGAGGAATGGTACCGACCACTGATCGAACTGCAGTTCTTCCACCAACGGGAGCTACGAACTGCTCCGAGAACCCATCGAATCTGAGCAACAGTACATTGGAGAAGTACCGGAAGGAGTGTCCATGTGAGGAAGACACCACCAAAATGAGCAAGGAAGACTTCGAGAAGTTCAAGGTGGACTGTCTAGAACCACTGAAAGTTCCTGGAGACCCACGCAATATGATTCGGAAGAACGGAAGATGTGCAGCATCTCAACAGAAGACCGATGCGATGAGCGAGAAGGAGTATGCTCTGTTTGTCAAGGAATGTTTCGTTGGACCAAAGAAGATCACTCTGAAGAAGATTCTGGTAGTTGAGAAGGGGCCTGAATGCAGAGATGTCAAGGTGGAGAAACTGAGCAAGAAGGAGTTCGCTGACTACCGGAATAAGTGTGTTCACACCAAGGATTGCGATGACGTGGATCAGACGAAGTTGAAGGGGAAACAGGTTAACTTTTGACAGTTGAGTTCGTTCGTTGAATCTCATCTTTTTCAGTTGGCAAAGTATAAGAAGATGTGCAGTTCAGTGGAAAGAAAGACCAACGATATTTGTTCTGTAGAGAATCCAGATGATTTGAACGATGAAGACTTTGAGACTTACAAGAAGAAGTGCATCTTTGACCATTTGGACTTCTGCATAAACTCTGATATCAATGCTCTCAGTGATTCTGAATACAAACGATACGAAAAGGAATGCTTGGAGATCCCGGATACCGATCCATCGAAGTCACCGACTCCAGAATCCCCACCTTCAGTCGACATCGATTGTGAAAACGTGAACTGGAAGAAGATGAATAGAAAGAAGGTTTGTAATCAGCTAGGAGTACTTTTTTGTAGTTTTTGTTCCAGTATTTCGCCTATAAGAAAAGGTGCGACGTTGATGACATTGATTGTGAACATTCCAAAGATGTAGCTGACAAAATGAGCAGCAATCAGTTCCAGAAGTTCATTTTCGAATGCTCTGACCAGAAAACTTGTGATAGCGTCCCGGCTCTCAGTGAGGGAAGATCGAAGGAATTTGAAACAGAATGCGAGGAAACAAAGGAAATATGTGATCAAGTCAGTCCTGCAACTCCCGGTGATGATGAGTACACAAATTGGCTCTGCTTCTTGAGAAATGTAACCGACTGTGACAACGCGATCCCTGGTGCACTTGATGATCAAGAGGTTGCTGAGATCCTGCTCAACTAGTTTTCATCTTTTTGATTTCAGCTCGAGAAATACGAGAAGGACTGTTTATCTCCTTACAAAGATATGGACTGTCTCACTGTAAACCCGAAGAAGCTGACAAAGAAACAACGTCGCCGCTACGAGACAAAGTGTGTGAAACACAGACCAGACTGCAGGAATAAGAATTTGGAAGAACTGAGTGAGGAGGAGTACGAGAAGTACCGAAAGGACTGTCTGAACGAGAATCCGAAGTTTGATTGTGCAACTGTGAACCCAGAGAAACTCAGTGATGGAGAGGTAACAATAACTTGTTCTTACCATGAATACAAATCGGATTTCAGTATCGAATCTACGAAGAAGAGTGTCAATCCAATTGTGACGTGGATCCGAAGAAGCTCAGCAAGAAGGAGTACAGAGATTACAAGAAGAACTGTGTGAAGGATAGTTCCGACTGTCGGAATGTTGTCCTGGATGATCTGAGTGAAGAGGAGTACGCGAAATTCAAGAAGGATTGCGTCAAGAAGAGACGGAGGAGCAACAGAAACTGCACAGATGTGGATACAACCAAGATGAGTTCGGATGAGGTATAGACTGGTTCTTGACTGAAATAAGATACAGTTGTTTTCAGTACGCTGAACACATGAAGAATTGTCTCGATGAGGATGAGAAAGATGTGGATTGTGAACAAGCAGAGCCGAAGAAGTTGTCGAAAAGACAGTTCGTTACTTTCTCGGAGAAGTGTGTGAAGGACAAGCCAGACTGCAAGAACTTGGATGTACGGGAGATGAGCGATGTGGAGTACGCGAAGTACATGAGGGACTGTCTTCGAGATCTCGATGAAGACTTGGATTGTGAGACGGTGAATCCGAAGACGTTGAGCAAGCAGGAGGTAATAATTACTTTGGCGATTTCAACTAAAGCTCATTTTGTAGTACAACCGATACAAAAAGCAATGTCTGGATCGAGAAGGAAGTGATTGTGACGATGTGAAGCCTGAAAAGTTGACACGGAAACAGTTCAAGAGATATGAGCAGAAGTGTCTGACCAGGAAAGCATCTTCGGAGTGTAAGGATGTGGATGTGGAGAAGTTGAGTGATGAGGAATACGAGAAGTACAAGAGAGATTGTCTCAGCAAGAAGAACACAGAGAAACTGGATTGTGGCTCTGTTGAAATCGAGAATTTGAGTAAACAGGAGCTGAAGAAGTACGAGAAGCATTGCCTCGAGAGGAAGTCGTCGGCGGACTGTGACAGTGTGAATCCTGATGAGCTGAACGATGCAGAGTATTCGAAGTATAAGAGAGACTGTCTAACCAAGAAACGATTCGATTGTGACAATGTGAACACGGAGAAGTTGAGCAAGAAGGAGTATAGGAGGTACGAGAAAGAGTGTCTGAAGAAGAGAAGGAACGAGGAATGTGACAAACTGAACCCCGATGAGTTGAGCGATGAAGAGGTGAGCGATAGAGATTAAAATGGTAAACGTTTGGAACGTTTATAGTATGCCAAATACAAGAGAGACTGTCTGGAACCAAAAAGCAAGGCCGATTGTGACCAGATCAGACCGGATGAGTTGAATGACAAGGAGGTACGCAGAAACAAGAGGGGAGAGAGTAGGAAATATTAGAAAATCTATAATTGGGCGGGGGAGATGGAGGGAGAGGGTCAGACCAATATGTACATATGTTGATTTTCTAATAAGAGCTGTCCGTTTTACAGTATGCCAAGTACAAACGAGACTGCCTCGATTCCCCGTCGTCGGGTTCTGATTGCAAAAACATCGTAGTGGAAGAGTTGAGCAAGAAGGAATACAAGAAGTACAAGAGAGATTGTCTCTCTGAAAAGAACCCGGATCCAGATTGTGAAGGAGTCAATGTGGATGAGTTGAGCGATGAAGAGGTAGGATTCTGGGAGAACTGATTGACTAAACAACACAAGTTTCAGTTTGTAAAGCATAAGAAGAAGTGTTCCTTTGTACCATCTAACCCATCGGGAACTGGCCCTGGAGATAATGTGGAAATCACAAAGACAGTAGTGATCAAGAATCCAGAAGGAGGTGTTTCCCCGGATGGCACTGTGACACTGATCAAGAAGGTTGTTGTGAACAATGGGGGACCAGGATCCGAACAACCAGAGAACAGAACAGCTTGTGAAGATGTTGATTTGGAGAAGATGACTCCTCACGAATACAACGCATACAAGAAATACTGCAAGGTACTTTATAACGGAGAAGACTGCGATGACGTGCGAGTTGATAAACTGAGTGAGAAGGAACTTCGAGAATACGCAGAGAAATGTGGAGTGTTCTGTGGAATCGATAGACCGGAAGCACTGAATAAGAAGCAGAAGAAGTGGTACGAGAAGAACTGTGATGGAGATCAGGATGAGTTGGAGAAGGAGTGCAAGGATATTGTGTTCGAGAAACTCGGTCAGAGACAGTATGGTGACTTCGCCGAGAAGTGTGCAGAGCAAACCAATGCGTGCTCAATGCTCAAGTCTCGACGACTCGTCAGGAAGGTGTACAACCAATATGTGTCGAAGTGTAAACCGAGTATTCAACCATCTCAAAGCGTGGATTGTACCAAGAAGACGGATGGAATGACGTTAGAGGAGTTCAAGGGATACACGGAGAAGTGTGGAAATGGTAAAAGACGACATAATTGCGATGACGTGGATGTTGAAGAGCTCAGTGAGCAGGAGGTTAGCAAAATAATACGAAAATCCCTCATACTTGTTCTTTTCAGTTCTCCGATTACAAGAAGAAATGTAGGATCAACAGGAACACGGAAGGTTGTAAAGACGTTGACGAGAAGATGTTGTACGCTAAAGAGTTCAAGAGATTTGCAAAGAGGTGTGGAACGGAGAGCACTGAAGAAGATGATGACTGCGACACCAGTAGAGCAAGCAAGTTGAACAAGAAGGAATACTTGGAATTCGTTCGGAAATGTGGAAGAAATCCAGCAGACACATCTCTTCCAAACTGCAGTGGTGTAGATGTTGAGAATCTTTCGATGGAGGAGTTTGAAGACTACAAGAAGAGATGCTTGAAGTCTGAGACGACTAGAAATGTTCCGCCGGGTGGATCGGGTCCAGAATGTAAGAATGTGAATGTGGAGAAGTTGAGTGATGAGGAATACAAGAAACACAAGCGGAAGTGCTCGACACGGAAGACTCCGAAGCCTGGATCGGAAGACTGCGACTCTGTGAATTTCAAGGATCTGAACGACGATGAGTACAAGGCTTACAAGAGAAGATGCGGGAAGAAACCAACTGACTCATCGGAATCTCCTGAACCTACTCCATCAGTGACCATCGAAAAGACTGTGCGTGTGAATAAACCCGGAAGAGGAGAATCTTCTCCACCTGATGGTAGAATTCCCAAGAAACCTGATGGATCGATAGACTGTGATAACGTGAATGTTGACAAACTTTCGGACGACGAATATGATGAGTACAAAAAGGAATGCCGGAACACTCGCAAGTCTTCTAATTCTGATTGTGACAATGTCGATTTGGAGAAGATGTCGGATGAGGAGTACAGTGAATACAAGAAGAAGTGTGGATCTTCAAGGAAACATCATAACCATCCAGATGCAGACTGCCTTCTTGTGAAGATAGAGGAACTGAGTGCTGATCAGGTAAAGAATAGAAACATAATGGATAATTCAAATGGAAATTACAGTATGTGGCCTACAAAAAGAGATGCAAGTCGCCTGGAAAGCCTTCGAAACCCCATCATTCTCAACGAAAGACCCCTGATTGCAGTGTCACTGATACCAGTCAGTTGACGGAGGAGGAACTGGAGATCTACCAGAAGAAGTGTGGAAATCAGACTCCTGAATCCCCGGATTCCAATGTTCCAGGAAAACCGTCGGTTACCATTGAGAAGACAGTTGTGGTGAAGAAACCACCAACCGGAACGGATGTAGACGACTGTTCCTCTGTGAATGTTGAAGATCTGACGAAAGAGGAATACGTCGAGTACAAGAGAAAATGCGGCAAGCAGAGGAAAACTCCCAAGCCAGATTGTGATGATGTCGACGTTAGAAAGTTATCAGATGAGGAGTATCGGAAATACCTGAAGAGATGTGGAGACGAAGACGCCCCAGATGGTCCAAGAGCACCTGGAGATTCAGTTACTATCAAGAAGACTTTGGTTATCAAAGAGAAACCCACAGATGGAACTGTTCCACCAAATGGACACAAGTTCGATTGTTCTGTGAATGTAGACGAGCTCAGTGATGAGGAGTACGAAAAGTACAAGAAGGAGTGTAAGAAGACTCGGAAGACATCCAACTCTGACTGCGATGATGTGGATGTGAACAAACTGTCGAAAGAAGAGTACAAGACTTACAAGAAGCGCTGCTTGGAGAATCCATCTCACCCGGAAGAATCCTTTGAAAATGTTCCTCCGAACAAGCCAAACAACCAGAGATGTTCTGATGTCAACATTGAAGAGCTGTCTTCCAAGGAGGTATGTAACAACTAGAGAACTTTTGAAAACTTTAGCTTTTCAGTACGCTGAATACAAGGAGCGATGCGGAAAGAATCAAACCAGAAAACCTCAGAGACCTGGCTCCCCGGATTCTTCGGAATCGCCTGACACTTCGAAGTCTCCAGACACACTGGACTGCACCGATGTAAATGTGGAGGAACTAAATTCAAGAGAGGTTAGTTGAAACAGAATATGAGTGACAAAACATTAAATTTGCAGTACGCTGCATACAAGAAACGTTGCCTGAAAAAGCCGAATCCTGGAAATGATGACTGCTCCGATGTGGATGTGGACAGTTTATCCGAGTATGAATACAGAGAATACAGAAGAAGATGCAGAAGGGAACCGGAGAATGTGAAGGTTCAGAAGACAGTTGTGATCAGTGAAGGATGTCAGAACAAGAGTACCGATGGAATGACGAAGGAGGAGTTCATCCAGTGCTCGCAGCAGACTCAGAAACCTCATGTGGAACTGACGAAGGTGGTGAAGATCATTGAAGGACCACGACATCCTGGGAAACCAGATGAGGAGTTTGATTGTTTCGGGAAGGATGTGAATACAATGAACGATGCAGAATACGAGGAGTTCCAGAAGAAATGCGGAAGATTCCACAAGACATTCCAGTTCAATTGCAATTCTGATGTGAGCAAGATGTCCGACGAAGAGGTATCAATCAATCGTTTTATTTTTTATTTTCAATCTTTTGTTTTTCAGTTTAAGAAGTTCCGGAATGCGTGTGGCAAGAAGAGTCCATTTGACTGTGAAACAGCGGATGTTGATTCTCTGACTGACGACGAGTACTCGCGATTCCTACGAGAGTGCAAGGAGAACACGATTGACTGTAAAAATGCAAAGGTTGAGCGGATGAGTGCTAAAAAGTACGCAGAGTACCGGAAGAAGTGTGTAAAGCCGACAACGAAGAGTCATGATGATTGTGCTGATGTGAAGGTGGAGGAGCTGAGTCCTAAAGAGGTACGGTAAAACGGGGAGATTTCTTTAGAATAACAGAGTGTTTCAGTACGCTGCCTACAAACTGCGTTGTCTGAAGAAACCAGAACCAGAGGAAGAACTGCCTTCAACTACCAGAGAACGCAAGAAGATCGACTGCTCGATTGTGGAGACAAGCAAGATGAGCAAGGAAGAGTACGCGGATTTCAAGAAGCACTGTGCTGTGAAAGTGTCAACGGACAGATACCGACCGGGAGAGAACATGATTCTGACAAGGAAGGTTGAGATTCACACTGGGAAGGAGAAGTTCAGTTGCTACGACAGAGATGTGGACAAGATGAGTGATGAAGAGTACGCCGAGTTTGAGAAGCGATGCTTGACACATCCACACTTCCGATACGATTGCAGTACGGTAGATACAACGAACTTGTCCAAGGATGAGGTAAGCTCTTGTGAAGACATGTTAGAGATATCAAAGTATACGGGTTTCAGTACGCCGAGTACCAGAAAGAATGTCTCAAGCCAAAATCAGTAGTTCTCACGGAGAAGCTTGTCGTGAATAAGACAAATCTCCCAGTGAAGAATGGATGTTACAATCGGAATGTGGATGCGATGACTGATGAAGAGTACGCAGAATACGAGGTCCGGTGCCTTGGCGTCACTCCGAATACTCGTGGGCCCACTCCCAAGAAAGAACGGAAATCGTTCATTGACTGTCATAATGTGGATCTTTCAAAACTTTCGTACAGTGAGGTAATTTCGAATTTAATGACTCTCAATGTTCATTCAAATGTTTTCCAGATCGAAGAGCACGTCAAACTTTGTCGTTCTCAAGAAACCGCCTCGACCCCCGCTCCCCGACGTCGTCAATCTCTGCGTTGCTCCGATGTGAACACGGACAACCTAGACGAAGAAGCGTATGCTAAATGGGTTCGAGAGTGTCTGGAAACATCTCCAAAGACCATTGAGCTAGAGAAAAAGAAGATTATTAACAGTACGACTGCTCTGATGTCTGGAGGAGAATCAGTGACTGTGGAGAAGTTTGAGATTCGAACTTCTGAACGTCCTGGTGATGATGAAGGATATATGGAGGGGTCGGAAGACTTTGGAGTACGGATTCACACTGGAGTACGAAAGGTGGTTCGTGGAGGACGACCTGACGATGATATGGAGTCGGAGACAGGAGTGATTCTGGTGAAGAAGGTCATCCACAAACTTCCGAAAGGACACGGGCCTTACGATATCGAAGACGAAGATGATGAAGGTGGTGTGGTTGAAGTGAAGAAGTTGATAATGAGGACAGGAAGGAGAGAACCAGAGACTGATGATTCTGAAGATGTCGAGGAGATTGTCAGGAAACCACGGAAACAAGTGGGACCGAGAGAGGAAGTGGTTCTACTCTCTGTGACCAAGAGACATGAACATCCATACAAATTGAAGACAGTTGCCGAAGAGGAGGAGCCGACTGAGATCGTCCAGCTGAAGAAGAACACACGAAACCCTGACAAAGTTCTGCGAGAAGTTCGCATTCGCAAGAAGTTCAGACAAGGTGTTCCTGAAGAAGAGACTCTGGTGCAGGAAATCGGAGGACCCGACTTCCGAATTGTCAGGAAGACTGTGATGGTTCCGAGGAGAGTTCGCAAGATGAAGTCAACAACCACAACTACAACAACACCTGCCGAACCAGAATACTATTACGATGAAGAGGAAGTTCCAGAAGAAATCACTTTGGTGAAGACTGGACAGTCAACTAGACCACTTCGGAAGACCGTAAGACCGTTGGATGAGGACGAGGAGTTCGTGGATGTACGAGAGGAACAGCCGGAAAGCTTCATTGAGTTCGAAGGGTTTGTGAAAGTTCATGGAACCCCGAGAAAACTGAGGAAGAAGCCGAAGTACACGGATTCCGGGGAGGAACCAGATATTCGGGAGGTGACACGGAAAGTGGTTATGCAGCCAGGAGGAGAAGAGGACGATCTGAAGGGAGTCAAGCTGAGGAGTCATCGGAAGCAGTTGAGAAAGAAGGTGGAACGACCGGACGAGTTCCCAGAGGACAGAGAGCATGAAGTGACTGTGGTGAAGAAACTGAAGATCCTCAAGTTCGATCAAGGAGAGAAGGAGACTTACGATGATATGGAGGATGTGGATGAAGATGGACAGGTGATTGTGAGGAATAGGAAGAGACAATATATGGTGGAGAAGAGACGACCGGAAGAGGATGAATATGCAGAGGAGGAAGTAGTTGAAGGAAGAGTTGCAGTGAAGGGAAGAGCTCCGAAGAGGTACCGATTGAGAGGGGATAGACCGGAGAGGAAGAGAGCACAGCCGAAGATCGAAGAGGAGACACCGCAGTTCTACAGAATCGGAGGAGAGGATGAAGAGAAGCACTCGAGAGTTGATGAGAAGAAGAAAATGATCAGACGGAGAGAGGGAGTGAAGCGGAGGAGACGGCCGGATGAATCGGAAGAAAGCAGAAGAAAGCCGCGATTCGAAGAGGAGAGTGAAGAGTTCGGAAGAAGGAAACGGCCAGGAAGAGTGGAAGAGGAAGAGGAATCAGGTAGAAGGAGGCAATCAAGAGGAAAAGATATGGTGATGGAGAAGATCAGGAAGTTCTACCGCATTGGACCAAATGGAGAGAAAGAACTCATTCCGAAAGATGATGAAGGAGAGTCGATTACATTGAAGAAGAAAAAGGTAATCAAGTACGGAGCAGAGAAACGGGATGTACCAGAAGGAAATGATGACAGTGAAGAGATCAGACTGCTGAAGAGGAAGAAGTTCTATCGAATCGGGCCAGATGGGAAACGGGAGCTGATCAGGACGGAAGGAGACGAGCCGCGGGATGGAGAGGAAGTGAAAGTGAGCAAGAAGAATGTGTATCGAATCGGACCCGACGGAAAGCGGAGATTGGTGACTGAAGGATCAGAACAGCCAATTGCAATGGATCAGCCAGCAGAGAGTGGGGAGGAAGTGATAAAGAAGGAGAAGAGGAAGATTTATAAAGTGGGACCAGATGGAAAGAGGCAGTTGGCACAAGATGAAGATGAAACGGAACAACCAGGAGAAGATAAAGAAGAGATTGTTATGAAGAAGAAGAAGAGATTCTACCGAGTTGGACCGAACGGAAAGAGAGAGTTGATCAGGACGGAAGGTGACGATTCTCCAACAGAAAACGACGGCGAGGAAGTTAAGTTAATGAAGAAGAAGAAGTTCTTCAAGATTGGACCTGATGGAAAGAGAGAGCTGATTCGAACCGAAGAAGATGGAGGAGACAACAAGAAGCACATGCTGGGCGAGAGAAAGAGCTCATTCAGTCTGGAGCCTCTCAATAATGACAAGGATAGTCAAGATGGAGAGGAGATCGTGATGCACAAGAAGAAACGGTTCTATAAGATTGGACCAGATGGGAAGAGAGAGTTGATCCGGACAGAAGGAGATGTTGGGCACGATGCTGAAGGAGACGGAGAAGTGATGAAAGTGATGAAGAAGAAGAGGGTGTATCGGATTGGACCAGATGGAAAGAGAACTCTCGTGAACGATGGAAGTGAAGTAGCTCGGGATGGACAGGAGGAGAAGCTTGAAGATGAAGATGGAGAGAAGATAACGATGAAGAAGAGAAGAAAGTTTTATCGGGTTGGACCGGATGGAAAGAGACAACTAATTCGAGAGGAGGAAGGAGATCGGCACGGAGACAATGAACAGACAGCTCTACTTGGGAGGAAGAAGAGCACGTACAGTCCGGAGCCACTGAAGGATGGAGAGGAAGTGATGATGCACAAGAAGAAACGGTTCTACAAGATTGGGCCAGATGGAAAGAGAGAGCTGATTCGGACGGAAGATGGCAACAAGAAGCCAGCACTTCTTGGAGAGAAGAAGAGCTCATACAGCCAGGAGCCGCTCAATGATGAGAAAGATGTCGATCTTGAAGGGGACGAAATAAAGACACACAAGAAGAAACGATTCTATAAGATTGGTCCAGATGGGAAACGAGAGCTGATTCGAACCGAAGGAGACAGCACGGATGCTGGGGACAGCCACACAGAAACCGAAGATATGGGAGTCAAGAAAACCAGGAGGTTCTACAAGATCGGGAAGGATGGGAAGAGAGAGCTGGTGAGAACGGAAGGAGGTGACGATGAGAAGAAGATTCAGAAGATGCCCGAGGGAGTGGAACCAGAGAAGCAGATGGATAAACAGACGAAGAATCCGAAAGCGAAAAGTGTGACGAGGAGAGGATTCTTCAAGGGAGGACCACTGGAGCTGACTGATTCTCAAGAAGAAGGGAATGAGGAGAAGAAGGAGGAGAAGCCGTCGAGAAAGGTCGGTTCGACACGGAAGAGACTGCAGGGGGATGAACCGGGAGAGGAAGGATTCGAGAATGAGAGGGGTCCGAGGAAGAAGAGAACCGATGAGACGGAGCATGAGAAGCCGATGAAAAAGAACGTGGATCTTGGAAAGCTTCTGAAACCGAAGAAGTTGACCGATGAGGATGGAATGGTGAGTGATCTTACTGATCATGAAACAGACTCCATCTCTTGTTTCAGATTGAGAAGTCCAGTGGTGGAGACAACGAGAAACTGTCTGATACAGGATCATCCGTGAACGGAGGTAAGAGGTTCTTCCGCCTTGTGCTACTGAATCTTGAAATTGCAGCTCAAACGACGAGAAGATACCACAAGTATCACCGAGAAGATCACTTGCGAGCCAGCGGAACGAGTGAGGAAGAGATTCCTGATCCAAAGTGAACGACCATTTGATAACTTCTCATAAGCCATCATATTTGTTGAATGAAACTCTTGATTCGTTTACACCACTCCCTAAATTCCATAAAGTATGAAGCTATACAAAAATAAAAAAATAGGGCAATTTTTGTGACAAAAAAGATAAGACACTTTGACAGTTAATAACTTTGTTCATATGGGACATTGTGATTCAATGTTTCAATGGTTGGATTGGAAATTGTCGGGACAACAACTCTTCTGTTGAAGTGGTTTTAGGAAACAACGTGAGGGGACCTCGCGGAGCGAGTGCTTTCTGAAAAAAGTTGAAGACGTGTTTTTCCATATGAAGGGTTGTTCAGGGAGAAGCACCACTCTCACTGCCGAAGGCCTGGGGAAAGAACTTCCCTAGCGCCAGAAGAGGTGAACGAAGAAAGAACGGAAGGAGTCACACTCGAATCAAAAACCTTCCAAGCCAGTCACACTCTGGTCATCGATTGAATCGTCATCAAGTGCCAGATGAG
>LR537889.1:271660-336505 GCA_900883565.2 Caenorhabditis panamensis
GATAGAATAAGAGAGAGAAACAATGCGAAAAGAGGAGGAGTCACACTCAAATTAGAACCCTTCAAAGCCAGTCACACTCTGGTCATCGATTGAATCGTCATCAAGTGCCAGAAGAGATAGAATAAGAGAGAGAAATAATGCGAAAAGAGGAAGAGTCACACTCAAATCAGAAACCTTCAAAGCCAGTCACACTCTGGTCATCGATTGAATCGTCATCAAGTGCCAGATGAGATAGAAGAAGAGAGAGAAAGAAGGAGTCAGAAGTGAAAATAGAATAGTCGAAACAACAACAGAATAAAAACTTCAAAAAATTTTGTCGATGATGGAGAAAACGGGAGACACCATCCTCAACGAGTGGAAAACCGATGAATGACAATTGGGGTGGGTGTGCTAGCGCGGTGAACTCTCTTGGAATGGTATTGAACATTTGGAGCGTACATCGTAAAATGGTCGTCTCATCGCGCGCCAAGTCACAGATCATTCGGACTCTGTGTGTCCGTCCGTCCGCGGATCACGATTTTGACCTACGCAACCCAGACGTGGTGGGAAACTAAATATTCACGTCTAAATAGGTTGGACGCCGTAGCCGGCACTAGTCTGTTTTAGTTCCGTAAAACATAGAAGGTGGTGTTGACACACTTGCTCACATTATATTCTTAAATTCATTCATTTCAAATGTGATAGTGAGAATTGTGGGGGAGGGGAGAAGAGATCACCGGTAGCTAAAACAAAGAAAGCACAACAGATCTAGGGTTTCGTGTTTAGAATGAGTTCTCGGATGTCTCCCTGTTCGGTGAGTGCGAATCCGTTGGCTGCGTCGACCATCTGGATCACCTTCATCATCGAATCCTTGTTCTCCACGGCGAGAGGCACAAACGAGACTAGGTCAAAGTCGGTGATGACTCCGCAGATCGCCTCGTTTAGTTTTCGATACTTCTCCAGACCGGACACCTCATTGAGCAGATCCAGCAATCTGTTGACGTCGGGAAGGAAGGAGAAGAAGTCGAGGTCGTAGGTTCCGTCGGGCGAGAAGAGGTCCGCTTTCGAGAGACAATTCACTTGTGGCATTTCCATCGTGACCATCGTGGCAAGGGTGGAGAGGGCGACGGAGATGAACTTGGCCGGGTCACTGCAGTAGAGGGAGTCAGCGAGATGCAGGGCACAGAGACGGACTCCTGCTTTCTCCAGGTGTCGGATCACTTTCCACAACTCTCCTTCACTTTTGTACAGCTCCAACTGGCCTGGACAATCAATGATCATGTACTTCTTTCGGTTTGCTTCGATCTTCTGCAGAAGCCAGTCACTATTCGCTCCGAGGGTTTCGATGCAGTACTTGAGAGCTCCGTTTGGTCCGAGTCCTAACCGATCCATAACGTCATTCACTGTGATCAGCTCCTGGAAAGCAAACAACATAGAAAACATCCCGGATTATCCTAAACTCTTACAACTCACTGTGATATTCACATCTGGTGCGTAGGCCATTGTGTCGTTGGCGGGGTCCAGGTTGATCGTGAGGAATGGTCGCTGCGTCTGACTGAAGATGTCGGTCAGTCCAGCACAAAATGTTGATTTGCCAGCTCCCGGAGCTCCAATTACTAGAACACCGTACATTTTCCTGAAAATATGAATTGAGGATTACGGTAGTTAGCGAACTTTTCGATTTGAGGATAAGCAAGATTACACACATACTTATTATTGTTTTGAAGCTGTTGGAAAACAAAATCAGATTTTTAAAAATTAAAATTGATTTGAAAACTTGGTTTCTGAGCGAACAATTCGGTATTTAAGAAATTAAGAAAAAGGGAGAAGAAGCGGGATTGGCACACAGCCAAGTACGCATTGACACTACATTCGACGACAGTCTGCAAACACCGCGCACCGCGAATTTTGAATCGAGGCCGCACCTCGTCTCTCTCAATTCTCAAACTTTCGTTTTCTTTTGTGCTTTTTCCGCTTTTTCAACCTTATTTTTAACGGGAAATGGCTACAATATAATTCCTTTTCCAGCGGCACCAATGAGCGACAAACCGCGTGTGCTGGAAGCCTTGAATGGGCGGGAGAGAACAGTGCCATCAAAGCCGCAGAAAGGAGGGTAAGTGAGGGCTTCAACACCATCTAAATGTATCTTGTTCATTCAGTTGATTACAAATTTTCAGAAAATTTTCAATCAGCGATTTCGAAATCGGACGACCGCTTGGAAAAGGAAAGTTCGGAAGTGTCTACCTGGCAAGAACCAAACACGGACATTTCCACTGCGCGATCAAAGTGAGGCTTATTCTTTTTTGCCAATTATAAATATCTTTTTTTTTAGGTCCTGTTCAAGTCACAACTGATCAGTGGAGGCGTTGAGCATCAGTTGGAGCGTGAAATCGAGATCCAGTCGCACATGAAGCACGATAACATTGTCCGACTCTATACTTACTTCTGGGATGCCAAAAAAATCTACCTGGTCTTGGAATACGCACCTGGAGGTGAAATGTACAAGTCGCTGACCACTTCGAAGCGGTTTTCGGAGCCGTTGGCCGCCAAGTACATGTACGAAATCGCCGATGCGCTGTCCTACTGTCACAGGAGAAACGTGATTCATCGAGATATCAAGCCGGAGAATCTGCTGCTCGGAGCGAACGGAGAGTTGAAGATTGGAGACTTTGGTTGGAGTGTTCACGCGCCATCCAACAAGTGAGCAATGTTTCCCCGAAAACAATTGAAAAACTATAATTGTTACAGGCGCAAGACAATGTGCGGAACCATGGACTACCTCCCACCAGAGATGGTTTCCGGAGAATCTCACAGTGCCGCTGTGGATCTGTGGGCCATCGGCGTGCTCTGCTATGAGTTTCTCGTCGGAAAGCCGCCATTCGAACATGACAAGCAATCGGACACTTACGCGGCCATCAAGGCGGTCCGCTTCACCTATCCGGATTACGTGAGAAAAGGACCCCGAGATCTGATCGGCAAACTGCTCAAATTAGTTCCATCTGAGAGACTGTCGCTGGAAGAGGTGCGTCTTTCAAAAATTAGATAGCACTACAGTTGAATGCTCTAGGTTATGAACCACTGGTGGATTCTCTCCATGATCGAGGCACGGCAGAAAGCTGAGAAGCAATCGCAGCTTGAGAAGAACGCGAGTCTCCGCAACTACTGACCATTCTCCGCAGGACGTCCTCAACACCACCCTCTGTCACATACCAGATCTCATCGACTCACGAAGAGCCCATTTGTATTTTCTTCCTTCTATTGGTTTTATTTCGTTTCCAGTTTCCAACATCTTCTTTGTATTATCCATTTACCCTATTCAGAACATGAATGCGTTTTCTTAGCCCCACAACAGCGCCCCGCTCCTCTTCTCTTGTGTGCAACTCAATTATCCATCATCCCATCCCGTCCTCCTCCTTCTTCTCCACAGATTTCCCGCCGTCCAATTCAGATGACGTGCAGACTCGTGATTAGTCCCTCCAAGTTCGCCGAATCCTTTCCTCGGAGACACCTGCTGCTCAGTTTTCAACACTTCCATTCGAAGCAGATGCAAATCTCCACTAAACTCGTTGTTTGGTGCCACTCAACCCAGTCTAAACGATGCATTACTCATCAGTTCCATCTCCAATTATCCCAAAGATCATTCGGTTCAAAACGTGTGTAGAAAAGACTTAAAAATCAAGTGGAACCGTGAAATTCGAGTTTCCAGTTTGTAATTCTGAAGAGGCCCCTCAAAAGTTTTTCGAAACTTCCAGAAGTTTCTCTCAGTTTTCCGTTTTTCGGAAATATCAGTTTCCGCGAAAAACGTGCGGATCGGAGCTTCGAAACCCTATAATTTGGTGCTCGAAGCGGGGGAGGCCCCACTATGGAATTATCAGAAATCGGCTCGACAAGCACGGGATCATTCACATTTCCCTTTTCTCTTCGAAATGTCTTCTTCTTCTTTCCGCTCGAATTATTTCTCAAAGAACCACCAATTTCTTGATCATTTCTCGCGACATCGGAATCCAGAATAGTACTGGTGACAGCTGAAAAACGACTGAAACGTGCGGATTACCCAAAAATAAATGGAGATGATGAGTGTACTCGAGCAGCAGTCTCACTGGTTTTATGTTCTTTTTAATGGGCTCTCGTGCAATTGTGGTGCAAGGGAAAGAGCTGTTCAGTCGAGCGAAAGGAGTTGACTCATTTCTAGTTTGTTTTAGTTTTTTCGGTTAATTGGTTAATGACGTTCTTCTGAAAGTTCTGATGGGACTCAACAGTTCATATGAACTTCCCACATTGCTTAACTTGCCCCCAAAGAGTCGGTTGTCCTTGTTCCCAAGTGGGACTCCTCCCACCTGTTGCCCTCTTTCTGACAGACAAACACCACACTTCGACTCGTTGTTCTGACCCATCCCCAGTGTCAGAAGCTCTTTCCTTCCCTGTCTACTCGTCTTCTAGATGAGTTGGCGCAGGTGCGAAACGCTTTCAACCTCTCTCTTATTCGTCATTTTTAATATTCTTCTGCGAGATTGGACACTGATCTTTTATTCTTTTTCTTGATAGTGTACTGGTTGTATATACCTTGTTTAGCAGTTTTCGGGGAATAAACGGATGACTAGGTTGGTGAACATTTCAAACTGTTGTTCAGATGATTGCCACTTGCGAAGAATTCAGGTTGTTTATGTTTTTCTACTGATCTGAGAAAGCAAAACATCAGTTTAGCATAAGATGAGTCACAAACTTTCTCCCAACACTATTTCAACCTAGATCTCTGATTTTCTGAACAAGTCCATTCCTGTGTGCAGCTCCATCATCTAATATTCAGTCGATCTGCATCAACCCGAAACATTCCTCCAAGTCTCCACCCTCTCTTTCCTCTTCACCTGTCTTGTATTCCCCATTCTGCTCAAGCTTTTCCCGTTGTTTGTGATACAACAGAAACCGTGATCTGATGTCCCGTCCAGAATACATTATCATTCCATTATCACATTAACATTATCACCTTTCCAATCTACACGCGTCCTCAATTTTCCAATATCCAATAAAACAGAGCTCCAAAAACCTTTACTTTGCGTTTCCTTTTCTCAATTTTCTCCCGTTTTTCTTCCAAAAACACAACCGATTTGGCGCCGCATAATTGAGTGACGTAGATAACTTGGAAAGTGGCCCCCGGGTCGCCCAGGACAGCTTGCTCATTCCCTCGTGCTCCGCGGTGAAATGTCTCGGTGGAAGGTACCGTGACACCATCCAAACCATCAATTAGAACTCGTTTCCCAGAATCTCCTCTAATTACATGGTATATTGGCTCCGCCTTTTTTCGTATAGAAAACTCCAATCTATCCATCGGGTAGATGGCTCCTCCCCTCGACAACTGATATAAAACATGGTGATACGAGTCGTGGGGATGGTCAGATGGAACGTACACGGAGCCCCAACACGGAGCAAACGTCTCCCCGGGGCATTAATTAATTTTATTTATGCTCTCACTTTCTGCCTCTTTCTCTTTTTACTTCGCTGCTCCCCAACCCAACTCTCTGCTTTTCTTCCCCTTCCTCCGCCGTTTCTTCTTGTTTTCTTCTTCTTCTTACACCTTGCTTTACGTCTCCTTCTTGTTCTCTTTCCCACGCCATGAACATCAGAAACTTGCAGGAAGACTAGAATCGTGAGACTCGGCAGAGGAGCAGTAGAACCATAGGAACCCGATGTTTAGTTGTTTCGACAGGTTTAGTGTCGCTTATTGCCAACAGTGCGTGCACGGTCCAGAAGGGTGAGTCTTGGGGAATTCAAGAAGCAAACGGAGCCGAAACATATTATCAACTGTCAAGCCTTGACAGTCAAGGCATCACCAGCCAACAACAAAGCGAAAAACAACAAAAAAACGGGCTCATTTACAAAAATTTTATTCATCTTAGTTAGGAGAGACGTTAGGACTTGTTCATGGGTTGTACTCGATTGGGAGGTTCTTGCGACGGACCATTCCATCTCCCTGGAACCACTCGCGACGGAACTGCTTGGCGGCGCCGTCCGGAGTGTTGGTCCACTCGATGGTGATGCGGTCGTTGTTGGTATCCTCCTGTCCGTAGGCGAAGGCATCGCACGAAACGGCGAGGAGCACAGCTTCCTTGGGGTCCAGGACTCCGCACGGTGGGTCGACTCCGAGACGCTTCATGTTGGTGGTCTTGATTCCGAATCCAATGCGGCGGGCAGACGAGTTGATCACCTTGATGTGGTAGGTGTGCTTGTCGTCGTACGGCGCGTTGAACACGATCTTGGCGTTCGGCTGGGTCTGGATGTCTCCTGGTGGGACGGATTGGGCCATGGCGATTCGATGGAGTTGTTGAGGACTCGATGAAGAGACTGACGGCGAGGGCCCCCTTTTATAGCACCCTCTTATCAGCGATTCTGATCTTTGTTCCACTGCCCTGGTTTGATTAGGGCAGAAAAAACAGAAGCAGTTCACGTAGAAATTCAACTCTCTTTTCGTGAGGTTCAAAATGTTTAGACGCTTGATCTGATAAATGAAAAACTCTATTTTCCAGGTGTCTGGTACCCAGTCGACAAGGAGAAGTCCTCGATCTGACTCACCACACCGAAGAACTGGACGCAAAGTTACGGAGTATTGCGAAGTGAGTTGTCCCTGTAGCACAACGAACCATTCATCAGAACTAGTGGGCAGATAAACTGCTCTGAAAACGATGAAATAGGTTTAGACAGATCGCTCTATTTTGTGTTTTGTACTGTTTGTTAACAGCTCCCCGGAGGTCCTCGTTACTTTCCCGGAAACATTGCTTATCATCCGATTTCAAGTGCATGAACACTTGTACCATGTTACAGGAAAAAGAGTATGGAAATCGACATAGAGATTGAGAGTGACAAGAAGACCAATCCCATTCCAATAAAAATACTGATTCTCGGCGGTCCTTCCAGTGGAAAAAGCACGATATTCAAGCAGATGAAGTGAGCTCAAAACATGGTTCTTTTGTTTATTTTGTGTTGTCAGAATAATCCACGTGGACGGGTTCAAGCAGCCAGAAGAACTGATTCAATACAAACATCTGATAGACAGTAACATCCGTGACAGCTATCTTCAACTGATTGCTGGGGCTCGGATTCTGGGCGTTCCTCTCGATGCGATTGAACATGTAACATATGAAATCAACGAGATTTACGAACCCATGTCGGCGGAGTTTGAAGCCAGGACAACACCGGAACTCGTAGAGCCACTGAGAGAGTTCTGGCAGTCGGAGCAGGTGCAAGAAGTGTACAAACGGAGATACGAGTTTGAGTTAATGGATTCGACCAAGTAGTGAGTTTAGGATCGTTGGGTACTGTATCCTCATTGTTTTGTCTTTCAGTTACATAGATAATCTGGATAGAATCTCGGATCCTGAGTACTTGCCAAACGAAGAAGACATTGTACATTCCCGGAAACCGACGACAACAGTTCACAGTATCGTGTTCGATTACACTGGTGCCAATCTACGGTAATGAATTCTGCAGATCTTTTGCAAAAGAAATTTAGTCGTTATGTTTTAAGAATGACTGATGTCGGCGGCCAGAGATCAGAAAGGAAGAAGTGGTTGCACCTGTTCGACGACGCCCAAGTCGTTCTTTTCGTGATTGACTTGACTGGATACGCTAAGAGATCAGACGAGAGTCGGGCGGAGGTATTCGTGATCTCTGGCATCTGACACTTCATATTTCACTTCAGATGTCTCGATTTCCACGTCTCTTCGAAGGAATCAACACAGATGCGTACGATATGAAAGTGGCACTGAAGATCTTCAATGACGTAGCACAGAACAAATCACTGCAGATGGCCGTCTTTCTGTTGTTCTTCAACAAAGTCGACGCTTTCCAGGAGTTGCTTCCACATGTTAACCTTAAGCATTGCTTCTCCAAATATGAAGGTAAACTGTGACTGAACCCATCTTCTCTCAATATCTTGTTCAGGACCAAACGAGTACGATGAAACTAGCAAGTACATCAGCGACAAATTCCACAGTGCGGCTGTGAACAGAAAGTCAGTGTACTCACATTTCACAACAGCCACCAACACAGAGAATGTCAAAGTGAGCATCTTTCCCCAACTTCTACAATAATCTTCTCTCTTTCAGCTCGTGTTCCGTGCCTGTATGGAAAGTGTCTTCAAAGCAAACTCTAAAGCCACGGGTCTCGCCTAAACCTCAACCAACATGATCCATTTCTCTAAATGTCGGGTGAATAACCAGTATTTCTTTCTTCTAAATAAAGTTACGAGTCATTTCTAAAGAATGTGTTTATTAGCTGAGAGACATAAGATTGAGATTGATTGGTCGGTTGGACGAGTAGATGAATGACGAGTTCGCACTTTGGATAGTTCATTCTGGAAAATGTTGTCTGATGTTTGGAGTACTTCTCTGCTGCTGGTACTCACCTAGGTGCCCATTATACGGCTGATTGCTCTGTTGATTCCGCTGGCGAATCTGTAATGCTGTTGATTGAAAGTAAACAAATCCCGCACGTTTCTCTACAACTTATACCTTCCAAGCGCATTCTGGGATGACTCGGAAGATGCACTCGTCGAACTCAGAGTGACCACTTCCTCCGGCATGATGTTGGCAACTCCGTCCATAGTCCCGTTCTTGTTGCTCGCCGATGCACTCTCCAGCGCGTCGGAGAGCTCCGAGTCGGATTTCTTGTTGAAGTACGGGTCGAAGAACGCAGATCCCTCCTCGAAATCCATCGGTTCCGACTCGTCAATGTCGAGACGGGCGTACATCTGTTTGAACAGGTTGAGCATCATTTGGTAGTCGGGGCACGAGTCGAACTTCAGCTGGCTGGAAATGAGATGGTGCTGACTGGAAGCACGTTTAGAGAACATACTTGATGTGCTCATACATCGGAACAACTTCACGGGGACACTTGAAGAACAGTCCTCTGCCGACTTTCTTCTTCATGTTGCTCACCAGAATCGTCTTTTCTTCGTTCGTCCATGGAAGAGTTCCCTGAACAGAATTGAATGTTTGAGAATACAAAGCAGTTAATCTAACCAAAAAGAACTCGGCAGCCGAGTAGAGCCACGCCCACAGATCGTCGCGTCTTCCCTGATCCAATTCATCGTGAGCATACACACTGCAGTACTTGCTGGTTCCCATGAATCCTGGCTCCTTGCGGGCGGTACGGTGACGCATTTTCTTCTTCTCCGGGTCGAGTTCCAGCTGAAACTGTTGCTTTGAAATGTACTCCATCCTGAGACAACTCACATATTTGCGGCTGAAGCCAAGGTCGAAGAGCAGGATCCGACGAGTCGGAGCGTACCATCCACAGTTGCTGGCCTTGACATCACGATGGAGAACTCCGGAGGAGTGGAGGTCTCGGATGGCTTCGAGCAGTTGAACGGAGAGACGGGCGGCCGTGGATTTGGTGAAGTGACGGTCGGGCATCATGCGGCGGAGACTCGAGAGAGGGCGACTGCACAGAGTCATCACCATGATGTTGATCACGCTCTTTTCCCAGATCAGCTGTAGAACAGAGGTTTTGTTAGAATCTACAATCCCAATTCTCAAAGCTCACCCGTTTGGCGGTATGAAGACGGCAGAAAGCAGGCGACCACTGCATCAGTCTCAGCATGTGAACTTCATTGCGAAGCGTCTCCTCATCGTTGTCCTCGTCGACAAACTCGGTCTTCATCGCCCATTCCTCACCGTCTCTCTTCACGAGGTAAACTGCCCCGAAGCCTCCAGATCCCAACTTTCGGACCACTTCGAATCCCGACACGTTCGTGCCGTTTTTGAATTCCGGCTTGGCACAAGATGAAGACGACGACATGCTTCCCACTCGTTTTTTGTTGGAACCCTCTCTGAAAACGGGAGAAGTGAAAACAAGAAGGATGATTAGAATAACAAACCGACCTGTCAGAGGGTGAGTACCGAAAAATAGAAAAATAGAAGAAGGGAAAGAGAGATTACGAGGACAGACGACGTGGAAGAGGAGATGGCCACGGGACGGGAATGACGAAAATGGCTTTGGTGAGGGTGTCACGTTGGTTATTACTTTTTGAAGAACGTTTTGTTCAACCGGTTCTAGAGGAGAGGGGGATCTAATGATCAGGCAGCACAGTCTGAACAGTAGACCATTGATCGCTCAATCCAATAGTTGTTACAATCGAATGAAATTCTTGTTATAGTAATCGTATAGATCGTTTGAATTCGAAGAAAATGTCTTGGTCGCACATTATCCATATCATAAGTCATTTTATGGTACTAGTTGACATTTTCATCGAGACCCCTTCAGTTTTTCCAAAAACCCAATCTCTCCAGCACGCAACCTTTCGATTTTCATTGGTTTAGTACAGCCATTCTGCCAGATTACTTTCTTGATTCTCCGTATTTCTTTCAGCAGGTTCTCATTGAAACAGTGTAGAACAGTCTGCTCGGAGTACTCTTCTGAACTATTCTTTCTCCAACTGACCAACACTTGTTGCAATCCGCGCAATACTGCAGAGCACACATGTTTTCGTGAATTGGTCCCCTCGAAACTCATTTCAAGAGTGTCTCTGTGGCTCTCCGGAACAATCGCGTGTCATCAGAAGGTCCCTTGCCCATCCATCCATCCGCTCTCTCTTCTTTCCATTCTTTCCTTCTCAAAAAATAGAATAGAAGAAGAAGACAAGCAAATGTCAGTCACTCATCGGGGCCCGTTTCCAAATGATTCGCATCAACACAACGACACAACAATTTCCGTTCCGGATGTGCGCGTACCGACGGACTCCTTCTCCTCGTCCGCCCGTTTTCTTCCAGTAATAAGTATAATAATTGTGTGTCCCCGAAGTGACTCTGTCCATTGTGTGTTGTGGTGTCGCTGTCAGCTTCTCGACGTCTTCTGCGCCTTCCGCACCGCGCGTTCGATTATTTTTCAAGACGTAGGCTCAATTATGAATATTTATGAGAGAGGCCACTCCGCTGGACCTATACACCCCGTTAAATGTTTCAAATCCCGTTCATCCTGCATTTCTTTCACCTCATTTCTGATTTTTTCTCTTTTTCTGAGCAAGGGTGTTGGGTGTCGCGGTGCAACAGAGCTATTCCGAGTGTGTACAGTTCTATGTGTCTGGACTATTGTCACCCGGAGTTCCAAAGCCCAGGGAGACTATCAGACTTTAGTTTCTGCGGAACATAAAGTTTTCAAAGAAACCGCTTCCAAGAACTCCATATTCCAACTCTCTGAACCCCACTCTGATCATAAAACCAGTGTAACCCTTCTCATAAATCATACTTTCTCGCGAGTAACTTTCTGCAAAACTTCTGCAAAACTATTCCTATTTCTGTTATTTTTCACCAAAGTACTTTGGCTGCGAAACGAATTAAAAACTCTAGAGAGCCCCTTCTGAGTAGCATTTTCTCGTGGAAAACAATAGAACAACTGGACGTTTTCTCTAGTTCCTCGTGCCTCTTTATTTGTAGTTTGCAGTTTTCAATCTTATCATATGCGACTCTCTCCCACTATTCGAAAACAGTCGTCAGTTCTAATAATCTTTTGGTCCCCTAGGATCCAAGAAGCTTTGAACCCTGACTTTCACCATCTTTGAATTTCCCTCCACCTATACAATTCTCCGAATCCTCTTGATATTCCACAAATAAACCATAATAAACCCATTCCATTCAGAGATCGACTGGGGAGAGAAAACCGTCAGAAGACTCGGTCGACCCGTGGGAACCATCTATACAATAAAACCGACGTCTTCTTTGCCCCAGACGTCTCCAGGATCCATTCATCCGTTTAGGTTCTGGTTCTTTCACAAAAAAGGACGGACAAACAAAAAGAAGCAGAAATGGTGAGTGAATATTGTGTGAAAAGAAGTCGGGAGAGAGTGTCCAGAAGGGATTATCCACGAGAGAGAGCCAGTCGAGGGGCACTGATTATGATCATCTCGAAGTATATTAGCTCGATTAAACATCCTCTTCGCCCCGTCCGTCTCTGCCTCTTTTCCCACTTCATTCGTCTTCGTTTCGGGCGGCTCCTCACACCTCCGATTAGACGGGGGGCTCTTCTGGATGTGTCCTCTGTGTCTCTCACTTCTCTGTTATCTCTCTTGTCCTTGCCTTTTTTTAATTTGAATGATGAGGAAAACGTTTTTGAGAAAATTAGGAAGCCGGGGAGGAGGAGAGAAGTTGGTCAATCTAATCGCATCCAGATTTCTGCAGACTCAAAGATTCCAGCTCTCTTCTCATTTCAGACACTCACTTTTCTAGGTCAGAAGGTCATCTGACTTGTTTTTCGTCTACCTCGTCTTGACTGAATTGGATATGGAAAATAACTAGAAATAACTGGTTGATTGACATTTTCTCATGTCTGGAACTCTTGGTTATCCTTTTGATCAAGCAAAAAAGTTTCCTTCAGGTTTATGAAAAGCTCCACAATGTTTCGTTCTGTGTTTAGTTGGCTCTTTGTAAAGAAGTTCCGTTTTTTCTAGTTGATGAGCATGTTCATTCAAGCTTTCATAAATGGGAAGAGTAGAATTTGTGCTGAAGTGAACTTCGATTATGTCAAGGGTAAAGATCAAAAGAAGGGTTTGTTTTGAGAACTTCCTGACTTCTGTTGCACTTTATCAAATAACCTGAGAAAACCTTGCCCGTAGACCTCAACGTCACATTTCGAACCTTCCCCTTTCTATTTATAGAAGTCTCTCCAGATCGACCTCTATTCCGAAAGCAACTCGGACACTTTTTGAGATATTCAACATCTTCTCACCTCTTCCTCCTTCTCCTCCAGAATTTCTGAACATTTTATATCTTTTGACTTTCAAATTTCCACATTCAAACTCACCTTGCCGTAGTTTGCTCTTCTGACCCTTGTTTCATAACTCATGTATTTTTTATTCGATTAGGTGCACACCAGAAAGTTCTTGACAACTATCGACTGCAATGTGTCCTCTCTTCTGCTCCTGTATGGCCAATCATAGATTTCCTAACTCCTTCTTTTCAAATATAGGTTTTCTAATATGCTCTCTCTGCAACTCCTCGACACAAACCCGACCTCTAGGTCCCTCCATGCTAATTTGGTCAAAGTGTCCAACACGTGTCGATCACAAATCTCGGCTCTCTCTGAATACGTAAATAGTCACCCCATGCATGTCTTCGTCTCTTCATCCCTCGTTCTTTGCTCGAAAACCGGCATCGGTCAGCGGTCAAATCGAGTCCCGGAGTCCCTCTTTCGTCAAGTTTTCACAGCAATTACGTGTGTTTCTTCCCGCTTCTTCCCTTCAGACACTTTCCCTTGACTTCTTCTTCGTTTCTTTCATAAGGAAGAGCCGTTTCCGTTTAATTGGAGCCGAGGGCCTGTGGCGTCAAGAGGCGCCCCCAAAAAAAACGGAAGCTCATTCAGAAAATGGGCGGTGCTGATGACTTCTCGGAAGACGGAAGCAAGTTCTGTGGGAGTCCGTGACTCAGACTGAATGACGGAAGGCCGTACTCGGATTAGGCTCGTTTCAGGTCGTGACAGATCCGATTATTTATTTTCGTCTGAGAGTGTGAAAAGTGAATTTGGTTCCAACCAACTTATGCTCCGCTTCGTGACATTCTGAAACTGATCTTGGAGTACTGATATCAAATGTAGAGAGTTTCGGATCCATTAAAAAGACTTTACTTTCAAAACCAAATCATCCAAGTACTCCTAACCCTAGATTCTTGATGTTCTCTCCTTCCCATCTCTCCATTTCCGGTCCGACTCGCCCAATCCCTCTAAGTGCACACGAAGGTGTTCTCGCCTCGGCAAGTGTCCCCCAGAGAGTTTCCCTCCATCCTTCCATCCCATCCCCTAGTTTTTCGCCCTTTCCTTCCAGCGTTGGTCCCTTCATTTATCCATGCCCACTCATCTAGAAGTTGCCACCCAAATTAGCCTCCCCGACCCTTCTTCCGCTCGTAAATAGTTGCTCTCTCTCCCACTCCTGCCCATCCTTCCCGTCGACAACTGAAACATTATTCTTTCGACAAAAGACAATAGAGTTATCAGAAGTAACAGGAAGAAGATATGCTGTACGATGAAGTGGTAAGCTAGGGGAACTCTTCCATGATGTGTTCATTCTTACTGTGGGAACCAATGTTATCATTATGTAGTCCTCAGAGGAAGTACATTTTCGGTCTTGAAACGAGGCTTCGTCTACAAAATGATGTACTGAAAATGAGCAGAGAAGTCAGAATCTCTATAGACTCCTCTCAAAGTAGACGGCAACGCGTTTTCGATAAACAAGATCGGTTTCTCTTCATAATCCCCTCGGCTCATTTTCCAGAACTTCTCCATTGATCTTTTTTCTCGTAATCCTCAATAGATCTCGAACAAGAAATGTTTGGTTTGTTTGTCGTTCGAAATGTTTTCTTTCTTCTGTTTTCCTAATGAATTATTGAGAATTCGAAGAATTCAGAAGACAAGAAATGCTCTCGTTTCATGTTCCATTCATTGTCTTCTTCGAGCTTTTTCGTCTTTTCTCTTTGAAGTTTCGTCTCTTTTCTATCTCTAAATAGCTGTCAGTTTTTCGTTTTGGAACCAGTACTTGTTGACAAACTCTCTTCTCGTAATCTGATCCACTTGTAAAAGGGCTACAAGTTTGTTGTTATCACGGGAAGAAAGGTGGGAAAAGCAGCAGAACACAAGATATGTAGTGTAAATAGTGTTGGATGGAATGGATTTACTATCGGAAATCAAAATGAAGTTGATTACAATTAGTGAGATGACGTTCATAAGTTCTGGGATCGCTCTAAAACCAAACGGGTTTTTTTTTATCACGGGCAAATGGTACTTCGCCTTCTCTTTTCTTTGTGTTTCGAGTCCACTCATTTGGGTATTCAGTTCATTACAATCAACAAAACACTTGCTGCTCCATTTGATTGCTCTGCCAATTACCTCGTGTCCTTGTAGTCCTCCTCGTGCCTTTTCCTTCCTCCCTCCCATCTCACAAATCAACTCCTCTATTCATCCCTCTTCTCCGTCTTCTTTTTCTTCTTGAATCCATGCCTAATTAGACAAGAATCCTCCACACATCCATTCGCCACACAGCATCAAATTGCCTTCTGGAGAACAGATCGTCTCTTCGTTTCTGTTCGTTTCGCCGGAGATTCCGTTTTTTGTCCTGTTCCATCCTGTCTATTTGTCACTAATCTCTCTTTCATTGTCTTCATTCAAAACTGAGACGAACACACGCAATCCAGTCATTGTGATGCTCATAGTGCTCTTCATTGCGTACGTGATGGGCGGCACCGTCTCATTTGCAAATTACTCTCCGATTTCAGGGTACCCGAGTACTCGAATTCATATTTATATATCCGTATCCCGAGCTCAAACTAACATTCTGTCATTCTGAGCTATAGATTCATCTGATCATTCCCTCCTTTATTCGTTCTATTCCATTCAAAATCCGTTCACTCCATGATGCTACCTGATCAGGTTTATAAATGATCCCTTTATAGGGGTTCCCCCATGAAGCCCTAAAGTGATGTCTCAAAATAGTAAAATAACAAATTTTTTAAAAATTCGTCTACAAAACTGGGTTTGGAAGAAATTACTCTATCGAAACTTCCTCGATTCCTTGACCACAAACTTCGTGATCTTTGCGAAGCAAACTTGTTTCTCAGAAAATCTGAAAAGAGTCATCACACGATCAAACAGCTCCTAATCCCTTTCGAATCTTCCCATTTCCGTTTCTCTTCTTCCAGATGTTCTACGCGTGTCTGGCCATCATGATACTCTTCGTGATAATGTGTTCCTGTATCACGATGGCCATCATTGACTTGGAAATGTACAACTTTGGTCTCTACATTGTCCTTTTATGTATTGTTGGTAAGTCAGAGACTATCTTGCACTTTCCCTCACCCCCTCTTTTCCAGGAACGATGCTCGCGTGTGCTCTGTGCATCGCCAATCCGGGAGCGTGCGCGAATCCCATGTGGTACACCAATTTCTGTCTTTTATTACATGTGAGTGAGATATTCTCGTGGACCAGCAACCATAAAATTTCAGGACTACATGCAAGAGATGTATCCAGTGCATCCGGACGGCACTTCGAGTCCCAAGATGACAGGACTACGGGCGCAGATGCAGAGGCATGCGGCGCAGAGTATGGCCACTTCGGAAGACGGGACACGGCTGACAGTCAGGCAGGAATCACGAGCAACAGTTGCAATGTTGGCACCTGCAGTTCATATTATGCATCAAGTGAGTTCAAGTTGTATAATGAAATCTAAAGTTTCTGGTTGCAGGTGTGGAAGGGAATGGCGTGGGTGACAGACGGAATAGAGGAAGAAGACGAGGACACACGCATGTCGATGTATGATAAGATGGAGCAGGTTGGGAAATAGAGAGATTCAGAAATAGAGTGAATCAAGTTGTAGGGAACATCAGACGAAACTAGGTCAATGAGTGATCATGCACTAAAGAGACTGTCGACGATTGCAGAGACAAGCTCGTACATTTTGAGGGAGTTGGTGAGTATTTCTTGATATAACTAGAAAAACCAAATCTCTCAATTTACCTCCACGTAAAAACTGAAAAAAAACGGCTCTGGCAGTTTGCCAATCTAAATAATTTTTAATTTCTTTCACTCCCTTTTCAAACTACTAATTTTTCCAGGAAGAACCGAGCAGCGAGATCAATTCGCGGAACGACGTCACCCTCTGATTCCCTTCTTTCCCTGTAGGCATCATTCCTTTTCCCACCGCCTTTTCCTCTTTTTCTGCCTCTGTTACTTTTCACCAAATGCACAATACGAGTTCTTTATTTTGTGATAAAACGATATTGATCGAGATGTTTTCCTTCTTTATCCACTCTTTTGCGTTGATCGCCATCACTCGCTCGTCGTCGCCGCCGTCTTCGTCGCAGTTTTGTTTGTCTTGCTCGTTTTGTTCGTTTTCTCGGTTCCGGCAGATTCTTCGACACTTGATGCACACGGTTTGCAGCCTAACACTTTACGGACTCTCTGCAATTCGGATAGTTGGATGGGAACTAGCTGGAACAACTTACAGGTGGCATGTGAGAGATGAGCATGTTGTCCATCATTATAAAGATGTACTTTCGGTGCTCAAACATGTTAGGCTTGATCTGAAAATTTCCAAAATGACTAGGAGTTGTTAAATGATCCATTTACAAATGCCAGGACAACGTATAGGACGGTGATGTTCAGGACGAGAAGCAGGAAGTTGCAGGCGGCGACGATGTAAAACAGAGCCATCTGGGTGCCCGTGTCTCTCAGCAGAATCAGATCTTTGAAGCACTTTCCGACAGTCACATTCCCTCTTGCATTCACTGAAATGTTGGTTCCTGCTCTGATACTGAAAGGGATACTTACCAAAGAGTGGGAGCAGGAAGAATATGGTAAATCTCACGATGAATCGGAACATTTCGTGATGAAAATAATGGACGAAATATTCGAAATAAAGAGAGAAATGAGAAATAGAAGAAATACTGACCCTTGGACAACCGTGGCGATATGATAAAGAACCTACGTGTTACCCTAACTCGACCCATTTCCGAATCAATAAAAGCGTGGTCCCATCTAATTGTGTTTACCTTATCCTTCGCTTCCGTTTCGCTTCCCCGGACCCATCCCTTTCTGCCACCCGCCCTAATTATCTCACTGAGCGCTCTTCCCCCATATCCATTGTTTTTTTTGTTTGGCTCTACGACCAGTTTTCGTGTTCTGCTACTCATTTCCGTCAAACTAGCAGACGAGTCCAGAAGCAGATGTTTTCAGAGGAGGCAGCCACAAAACAAGAGTACGTCTTCTCTCTTCTTCTTCTTTTGTTTCCTTCTGAAAACCACCAAATCCCCATTCATATTTATGTGTTTCTGTTTCGACATGGACATTCCACACTTCCCTGATGCATCGTTCCGTGACGTGGATCTAACTGGAGAAGCCATTTCTCGCCTCGTTGATCATTCTGAAAGTTCATGAAGACTTTAAAAATTTGAATCATAAATTCAAGACTCTCAGGATGTACTTTGACTCTGAAAGTGTTGAGTCCCTTCTCTTCTCTTCTGAACCTTGCGCACCCCATCCACCAACTCTTTCCAGTTTATGACCCATCAAACTCTTCTTGACACATCTGGAAATGTTTCGTTTGTTTTCAATGCAAACTTGACTTCAGGAGCTTCACAAAATTAGAAGCCAAAATCCGGTCGTGTTTCTTGCTGACACCTAAACTCCAATCCGCCACAATCCTAGCGGATGATCTTATGATAGTTCCATGCTTCTTGGTATCCTACTTGGGGATTCTGTTCTTGAAATAGATGCAGTGTTAGTTTCAGTTGTCTCTGAAGCTCAGTAGGATTCTCCCTGCTTCATGAATTCGTAGGCCAACCCCTGAGTCATTCTTGCCCCTCAACAATGTTCTCAAAGTACACTTGTCTACAGTACCCCTCTGTACTCATCATCTGCTCGTTCTGTCATTCTGTTCTTCCTTCCCGCTCTGTTCCCCAAACTCATTCAACTTCCACTAATTTTCCCTATTATCCTTTGCTCTTTTCCGTCGCCGAATGAGTCTTTTTGTGGGCGGAAAGTAAGAAGCCCTCCAGTCATTCCGAACTCTTCCACTTTGTGTTCAGTGTCATCATTCCATTTCAGAAATCCCTCCAACTATGAGCAGCTCTGACGAGAATCAATTTATTGCTAACGCGGGAGCACTGAAGAACAACAAGGAAGGTGAGTCGGCTTTGAGATTAAGTTTCAACCGACGTGTGTTTTTTTGTTTATTTCAGAACTCCGTCTGCACCTGTCGAGTGAGAGTGATGATTCATTCAACAATCGGAATTTGATCCGCCGTGCCAAGTTGATGAACAGTTCTCACTTTGTCTGCATCGTTATGACTGCCACTCTTCTTGTCACCGTCTGCGGAATTGTTCTTCTTGTACAGATTATCGAACGTTCTCGTCAATGAAGCTTTTTCTGTCTTGTTTTTTTGCATTTCTCACGTGAACCATACTGATAACGCGTTCCCGGAAAAAGCCGATAATCTTTTGACATTCCAACAGCAGCGTTATTACCGGCGAATTGACAAGCGGGAAGGCATTCTACTAATGGAATTCAATCAAGGCACGACGCCGTACAATACTATGTATGCCAATTTGGTTAGTTAGACAGGAGGGATTCAGCTCTTTCAGACTAACACTTTTCAGAAAAAGGAAAGTGATATGACTTGTTGTTCGCACGGAAAGAAATGTGAATTGGGTGGCGGAAAGACTGTGAAACCGGACGAGAACCAATACGTGAATTTGACGTCGCCGAAAACGGAGAAAGCGAAACTGACGAGTGTGCCGCCACTGCAAGATAACTCGATGCCGTATAGAAAGACGGAACCGGAGATGATGAGTCTGAAGAATTTCATAGTTGCCAACAACATTGTGGACGGGAGAAAGAGAAAGGAGAGAAAGAAGAAGCGGACGCCGCCGGTGCTGGTTGATGACAATCAGTCGTACGTGACTCTTGGGGAAACGAGTGACAACGCATCCACCATGTCAATCCCCCCGTCGATCCCACCGTCCTCTGCTCCACCACCAACTGAAGTCTCTGCCACCGAATCGACCGTTTCTTCCGTTCCATGCTCCAGATCCAGAGAGGCTCTTTCTGCGTACATCGGAACTTTGAGTCTATCGGAAGCAGAGAGTCGTGTGACCCGTCGCGGGGAACTCGCCCTCTATCACCTCATCACCCCGGGCGGTCTTCTTGACACCCGTTTCGCCGCTCTCCCACTGATGCTCATTTACCGTACCACGACCAAGAAGTACCGTCACTACCCGATCCGTCCCACCGCCGATCAGTGCTTCTTCGTCGACTGTGGCTATCCGAACGTGCGCAAACACTTCTCCCTCAACCAATTGGTCCTCTACTACAAGGTACTGTCCCATTCCAGAAGCTTCTCTATTCATTTCATTGCAGACATCCGCCAGTTTCGAGATCAACCCGGACGACACTTCGGCCGATTCGTTCTCCTGGTGGCTCGAATAAAATGTCATTGAACTCGTCGGTTTTCATTCTTCCCAGTAACAAGTATCGCCCCTCGAAATAAATCTCTCGAAAAAAGTTGCGACTCGATTTGATTACTTATTGTTATTTGTCGCCTACGAAGGTGGCTCGATTGGGAAATCAGTTTTGTGCGTACTCCACATCTATTAGAATGCAGGGCTTTTTTGGTTTTTGTGACCTTTTCTTTTGGACGGCTCTTCAGGAGACATTTGAGTTGCATAAATGCTTTCTCCATGTTCAAACTTGCACGTTTTCCCCGAGAATCTGCAGCTGATTCTCTCACAAACAGTGCCGCACGGAGATTAGTATTTCGAGGACTCGTGCACCCAACTTCCCTATTCTGGGTAGTTTGAACTCTCGATCCTACTATAAATAGTTGCAGCTGGGGCTAAAATAAGTTCTGGAGCATGCGGGTAACCCTTTAGGATACTTCAGGATCCAGAAACTTTTCAAATTTTGTTTTAGGTTGCTGCTCCAGAACGTTTTTTGACCAATCGCTTCCTGAACTTCGAACAGATCTAAAGTCAGGAACAGAACACGTGTTCTCCCGGATCCCACACCCTCTTTTGTTGACAGATTCGTTTCAAAATTTCAATCGAAACGAGTCCAAAGAACCCTCGAAAAAAGCGAATCAACACACAGCTAATTGATTTTTCGGCAATTTACGAAGCATATCGCAGAGAGGAAGTTTCTAGCCAAATGTTGCGGAGCTTTGATTTCGGAAAGTTTAGAATAGAAGATTAGAAATGCCAGTTATTTCTGTTCGTTGAAAATATCTGTAGTTTGATTTGACTTCCTTTTTTCATGCACCCAGGTTTTCCTTTTTTGTCATCGAAAAGATCAGAAAGTGACATTGCTCATGTGGTCTAAAACACATCAAGTGTGGCAGAAGAGCACCTTTGGTTCTTCTGTTTTATTTCCGTTTCTGCTCTGCTCGAAAAAGTAACAAGACTATCTTGTATTGGAGGTACATAATGTTCTCGGAACCTTCTCTCCTAACCTACTTACTCAATTCCTTTTCTATCACAAAACATGGTTCCCGAAACCAGAATGACATCAGAAATAATCGTAATCAAATTGTGATTCTCCTCTATAGACACCTCACATCATCTTTGCAAACTTCCAATTTACACATCAGTATCCGAATATGATTTTTGGCTTCGGTTTCCGATTCAACATCTGAATTCTGAATTCTGATTCCATGTTGTTTTCTGAAGCCCTTCCCCCTTCCCGAAAACTCAATTAGACATGAATTTGACCGGGATCTGCCAGTTTGCACGTGTCTTTGCCGTGCACCGCCCACAAACTTCCGATGAGTGTTACTCACCGATTCGATTGTTTCTGTTGTCTGTTGAAATGGCGGAATGAAATTAAAGTTCTGAATCAACAGCTTAAGTTCTCGTTCCATAACTTGGATTGTCATGTCCCCTTTCTCCTTTGTTCTTTCACGTTCTGATGATCTCCCAAGATCTCCCATGAGCTCCCAACAGCTTCTGCAAAATCACAATGCACTCCTTTCCCCCTTTTCACTCTTCTGTTGAGTAATCCTGTCGTAAACCTGCTAACGTCATCCCATCCTCTATTCTCATCTTGGAGAGTCTCTAATCATTCATTCTTGTAGTCCCTTCATCCATGGATTCCAACACGACTCTTCCCTCGACATCTGCAGTTCCTTTAGACTTCTACAACTCATTGTCTCCCGGGAACTACAGTTTGTTGGATCTGACAGTCACTCCGATGTCCTACCGAGATAGGATTACTGTGGAGTTCATTCTAAACGGAACATCCTGGCTTCTCAGCTCATTTCTGTTTCTGTTTGTTAGGTTAAGGAAAGGAATCTGGCAATCATTGAAGGTATCAGAATCGAAGTGTCTGAGAACTGTGAACAACATACTTCAGAGTACGATAGTGTTCGTCACAGTCGGTTCATTCCTCCTCAACATTCCGCTTCTTGCCTTCCAAGCCTGGATGGTCATCAACCTCCAACTTGGCCACCAACCCGTCTACTCTGTCTTCGTCTGCTCCTTCTTCAAAAACTTCTGCAGTTCCACCACCTCCGCATACCAAGTTCTTCCTTTTGTAAGTCTCTTTACTTTTCTTCCTTCTTATTTTGAACTTATCTAGGCCGTCTCCCTGTACCGTTACCGAACAGTCGTCCTCAAAGGACACCCATCTCCGTTTTTCGTTGTCACCACCCACTCCATCGTAACTCTGATCTTTGTAAGTTGTCCCTAAAAACATAATATATCCTTGTGTCCACTACCAGATTATTTACGCGTTCCTCAATTACCCATTCGGCCAAAACACCAAGAACGACGTTTGCTATACACTTCGATTCAGCAATGCCATGGAACTTGTCAGGGTATCGAAAGGATCTGTACCCACATGGGATTCATATGCTCTTGTTCAGATCTTCTCAACACTCTTCTTCAACATCGCCGCCATCATCGTCAACTGTGTCATTCTACGATTTGTGAAACACTTTGAAAGTGAGAGTGAAAGTGATTTGGGAGAAAAGAAACAAAAACCGAGATGATCATGTTTCAGATGTGCAGTCAAAGAGAGTCCAGTTGACACAGAGTCTCCTGATCCAGTCAGTCATCCCTGTCCTCGTTTCCCTTCCCTTACTTCTCGGATCTTTCGAGTTCTACTTCGGTAAGTTCCTTCTTTCCATTTCTTCCTGACCCTCTCCATCCCAGGTATCCCCCTCCCCAGTTCATTCGCCTCCACCTGGTATGCCACCACGTTCCTCGGTCCATTCCTCATGCCACTCTCTTCAATTGTCGGTATCCGATCCACCCGTCGTGCCCTTCTCGACGTTCTTCTCTGCGGATGTTTCCCCCAGGGATCAATCGGAAAACACAGTCAAATGAAGTCCGCCGTCACCGTCATTATGGTTTCGAAACACGAAAAAAGCACTTTCAACGTAAAGGACGATGACTAGACTCACTTCTGTTTTGTTGCTCACTAGTTGTCTCAGTAACTTTATTTATAAAACGGATATTCTTATTATAGTACACTACTGCATCACAAATCTCTAATCGGGTAGCATTCCGTTGGGGGAATTGCAAGGAATCAATAAATAAATACAAAACAAATCACCAAATATTTTACACATATAATCAAGTGTTCGGGAGGAGCGAGATGAAAGGTTCGGATGGGGGAGGAAGTAGACGGGGAAGAGGAGAAAGATCTGGGTTTCACGGGGTCTGGTTGCGCACTGCCGGCTTCACGATCAGCTTTCCGTTGTGGTCGCAGCTCAGGCTGAATGGAGAGAGAGCGTCGCGGCATCGACGGGCGATTCTGAAGGGGTAAGATGAGATAAGAACTGATAGAACTGCGAAGACTCACATTGTTGGCGCTACTATTCTCCTGTGCACTCCGAAGACTCCGAACAGGAAAATGCCGACGACGAAGCAGAGTGTGAAGTCGAGGTGAGTGGTGAGGATGTAATCGAGGATCGTCAGTTGGAACAGCTCGAACTTCTGGAAAGTATTGAGGATGAGATATTTGAAAGAACTGAAAATACTCACCTCACTGGCCAGATACTTAGACCCAGTGACACCGATAACCACTGCGAAGATGACGATTGCGACTGAAACTATCGATAGCGTGTTGAGGGTGATATCTTGTTGATCAGAAACTTACTTCTCCATCGAGTGCACGTCGGTCCCATGTAGGTGATCACTTCTGTCAATCGTTTTTCGAAGAATTTCAGATCTGAAACTGCAACTTTCCGGTGAATCTGGGTGAGTTGTTGTTACCTTCGCACGCCGTCGACGGGTCCTCGGGAAGTCTCCGTGCCTGAGCGGCCATCTCTGCTATTCTGATTATTGGATCCGGGGAAAAGCCGAAAGAGGGGAACACAGAAGGAAGATCACAACGAGACGGCTATAACTCGGTTTCTCGACTCCAGGATTTCGATGGTTTTCTCTGAAAAAGGAAAAGAGAATTAGTAGGGAAATAGAGAAAATAAAAGCTGTTAGAGGTATGCAAATGGCCAATTCAACCAGAATAAAACATAAACAAAATGGATCAAATAGAAATATGGTTTTCAACAAGGTCTTCATTCAAATTACGAGAATAAAAAGAAGGGTGGTTATTGAATCTGCAGAAAAAAGATAATAGTCAACAATGGTTTTGAAAAAAGAGAAACGCTTAACAATGAACGAAATAAACAACAAAAACAGACGACGTCGGAACTCCAGAATCACAAGACAGAGGTTTACTTCTGATGCTTGACCTTTCTTCTCTTCTCCAACTTCTTTCTCCACATATTGGTCTTATTAGCTCCAGGTTTCGCGAATTCGACGACGCCCTGCAACAAATCGAGTTACGCCAATTCTTTATTGTAAAAGTCTCACCTTCTCCTTCTTATCAGAAGCGGCCTGCACGATGGTCTTTCCAGCAATCTTAGCCTTGTTCGCCTTTTTTCCTCCACGCTTTCCACGAGTTCTGATGCTTGCAACTTCCGTTTTCTTCTTCTTGGAATCCTTGGTGTCGGATGTGGATGGCTCCTCGGTAACATCGTCGTCATCAGGCAAGTCCTCGGCCAAATCAGAGATTCCGGAAAGATCGGTGAGTCCGGAGCACGTCGATCCGATTTCAGTCAGCTCTTCGGCTTCCTCATCGTCAACGTCTTCTTCATCTCCGCTCTTTTTGTCTGGTCCACCATTCTGAAACATTTAGATTAGATGACGATTCTTACAACACAATCCTACTCTGGCAATGTCATCGAGTTCCAGTTGTGCATCTGGTGGCAGCTGCTCATCCTGATCCGCACACATCTCGTTCATCGGCAGCTGCTCGTAGTCCTTCTTGGCTCTCTCCTCACAGCCTGGTGGTGGAACGAAGTATGGAAGCTTTCCTCTCTGGAACTCGTTGAGAACGACCTTCGCGATGGCGACAATGTCTGGGTCTCCTCCTTTCAGAAGACGTCCCTGCTTGATGGCGATCTTCGTCAAGAAGTCATCAACTCCTGAGAATTCTGGAATCTGGTATTGGCGACGGAGATGTTCTGGTTTGCAACGGTCGAGAACTCCTTGAATGTGATTCTCCGGATCCTTGACGTTCTCAACACGAACGACTCCCTTCAGAATGATCTGTGTTTCGGTGTCTCCTTGTGGATAGACAACTCCGGGAGAATCGATCAGGTAGATTCTGCGCATCAGCATGACGTACTGCCAGACTTTGGTCTCTCCGGCAATCGGAGCAGTCTTGCAGACCTTCTTCTTGCGAAGAGTGTTTACGAGAGACGACTTTCCCACGTTCGGGTATCCGATGAATCCGACGGAGATCTGTGGACGATCAGGGTGCAACTTGGCGAACTGACGGAGCAGATTGATGACAGCTCCCTTTCCGAAAGAGTTGTTGATGGAAGCATGGAACGCGATGGTCGGCATTTCCTTCGAAAGCTCTCCAATCCATTTTCTCTGCAAATAGTGGGAGTTTGAACTATGTAGAATGCAAATGTCAATCGCTTACCGTAACCCAAGTAGGAACCAAATCCACTTTGTTGATGACTGTGACCAGATGCTTGTGTGGCTTCTCCTTCCTCAGGAACTCTTCGACGTGACGGCATCGAGTTCCCTGCAAAACGGAAATCGTAAAACGGATGAAGTTCTCTCCAGACGCTAATAAAACCCATTCCCTTCCCTACTCAAGTCGTTTCTCTTTTTCTCGCATAAATTCAGTTTGGCAACATTTTCAGAAGGAAGCGGAGAAGCAGTCGTAAAACTTTAATTGCTCCGTTTCCCCTTTCCCACGTTACCACAATCTCTAATTTTGCTAACACTTGGCAGATAAGGAAACGTCGAAACTTTGTGAAGAGCTGTCCGAATTCATCAGGCTAAAAGCGTTTCGCTCTCTTGTTTTTGCACGCCTCCGCTTCTCCGTCGTTTTGTTGTCCGAGAGAAACGCGGGAAAAAACGAATGTGAAGTGAGAGAAGAAACGAGCGAAAAGGGAAAACTTTCGAACGGACGCTGTGCTTTCTCTTGCGAATGCGCGGCCAAGTTATTAGCCGACAGATGAACACTTTTGTTTTTTTCAGTGTGCATTCTGGCATGAAATGGAAGAGACAAACACTCAGAACTCCAGCTCTTCCACGAAACCACTTCTACCTCCTTGAACAATTTTGCAATCCAATAGCTCATTGAAATTCTCCTCTTCACTTTTCCCTATGCGTACCTGTGGGTCTCTGGCATCGACCACTTGAACGACGACGTCGGAAGAGTCGATGACCTTGTACAGCTCTCCCCAGACTCTGTTACTCTGTCCGGCCTTGAACAACGGATTCGGGTTCTCCGGTCGCTCTCCGAGTTCCGTCTGTCTGCTCAGATCCAGTTCCGGCTTGTACTTCTCCTCACGATCTCCAGCATTCTTGGCCATCTCCTCTAAAGATCCATCGTTCAGCTTTGCCTTCTTTCTCAACGCCTTCTTTCCAAACGTGTATTCGAAGCTCTCTGTCTCCGTAACATGCACTCTCTGCGTCTGAAATAAATGCGCCGTGTAATTTTTGATGGACAGTCTTCTCTTTGCGAACCTTTGCCTTCTCCTGAAGCAAGCTAATCGGCAGTTTCGTCTGTTTCATGACAACTTGGAACGGATCGTTCAGTACTTTTCCGAGATTCGCCTGGAACTTCTGAAGTTGCTCTTGTCCAATGATTCTGGTGTTTCCTAGAACATGACGAGTTGCGTGAGAGTTTCGCACATTATGTCACTTACCGAACCATTTTCTGTTTGGCTCGATTCTAGCCTGGGTTCCCGACGCCAAAGTGCCCTGGAACGGAGCTGCCTTGAGGATCTTACCCTTTGAGTCTCTGAAAAACAGTTATTGAGAGTCATTTCTCATACATTTTTTGAACAAAACAAGTTCTACTAACCTGATGGGCTTGAAACTCTTGTACATGCGAAGACGATTGATGGTGGCTCTCGAACGTTGACTTCCATCCTTAGAATCAGCCTTGCGGTCTGTAAGATACACAATTAGTATGCTTGTTCAAAACACTTCGAAAGATATGAACTCACCTGGATTCATGGAGTGGTTGGATCCACGGAACGTGTGTCTGTTCTTGACCGGTCCATAATCCGGCTTCTGCTTCAGCTTCTTGCTGACTTTTCCCTCCTTTCTGGCTTTCACCATTCTGGATGTGTGTTACCCTGCAAATCGATAAATAAAAATGATTTCCTCATCCAAAAGAAACAAAAGGCAGAGGAAATTGTAAAAAAGAAGAGGAGGGAGAGAAAGAAACGTTTTGAAAAAGGAAAACGAAGCGAAACGCAAACAAACGAGGCAAAAAGCGATGATTTTTATGAGATACGCCCGAAACGAGCCGAAGAAGGGGAAACCGACTGCAAAACGACACTTTGCCGTGCTGGTCTCGGCTGATTCTCACCAAAAGATCTCTCAGTTTGAAAGCCCCCGGAATTTAATTCCTGCTCTCTGCCCATTACAAAGGGAGAGAGAACATCCTTCCGTGAGCCCCCAAACACACTAAAATGTTTCCATTCTCTTTTGACCCCCAACGCCTCTCTTCTTCTTTTTCTCGTCTACTAGTAGTCCATATATTTTGTTTTCCGTCGCCTCCTGGACAAGACGACGACGACGGCACGTCTTCCCTTTCTCTTCTGCTTTTTCTGCCGGAATATGTCACATTTCGTGTCTCATTGGCCCCGAAAAGGCTCGCGTTCTCGGACTCGCACGCGCCAAAAACTAAGTTGTACTTGGTCTCGCTTCCTTGTTCGCCCCGAGCCTGACTCAAGTCTTATGCAAATATTTGGATAAGGTGACCGAAATCGTGAAATCAATATTTCGGTCAGTTCAGCAAAAATTAGTCTACTCGCTTAACAACTCGTCGTTTCCCTTTCCGCTTCCGCTCACTCACTCATCACTTCCTAGAAGAGCCCCGGAGACTCCGGGAGCACGCAAATTAATATTTGGTATTCATGGAAGCAGAAGAAGCTGCATCAGAATAAAAAAACGGAGAACTTCTCTTTATGTATAACAATTGATGCCTTCTTAAGCGGTTTCCTACTTCTGTTCTTTTTCTTGATCCAAATTTCCTTTTCTACACACTTTGCTACGTTCTCTTCGTCATCGCGCCATTTATTAGCCTCCTTTACGATTTTGTGTGTTCGCTCGCTCGTTCCAACAAAAAAGGAACAGGAAAGAAAGGAAAATGGATGAAAACTTTACGATTGGAAGAAAAAAAAATAAATTCAGTACAATTTCAGTTTCTCTCGATTTCTCTCCTTTTTCCTACTACCATCTAGCCAATTTCTGGTTCCCGGACTTTCAAAGAAAGCGTAACGCTCTCAATTGCTATGTTCCACAAAAACTTTGACTATGGAGAGCTTTTTGCTGGTATCTCCTGTCCAAATCTTGGCTTTTCGGCCGACACCTCGGCGTCGTTCCCTATCCCTTGGCGCGCCCGATTTCATCAATCACAAAAAAGCGCCAGAGCAAGAATTCTCCCTTTTTCACATCATTTTTTGCCGACTTTAGGATACATTTTGAACATTATCAACCTTTCTGAACGCTTAGGGAAATTTCTTGGACATTGAAGCACAAAATTTACAAATGCAGTAGCCAGTTCCGTTTGGAAGTGATAAAAGTCAGAAGGACTATCCTGACTACTTTCGAAACCCCCATATTTACTTCTATCCTATCTAACTGAATCTTCTGCATAAAAACAAATTTCTACGGCGTTTTCATGAATCAAAGTTACCTAATTAAGACGGCAATGGAGTTTGACGGATCATATTTTTGAAAATCAATAAAGAGAAAATCGGAAAGATTTTGAGGAAATTTCCAGTTGAAAAACAACAAAAAGCAAGCGGAAAATAGGGGAAAAACATGGTCAGATGATCGAAACGAAAAAATTTCGTGTACGCGAAACGCGCCAACACTCACGCAAACGGGGTCAGTAATGAGTTGTTGGCGCGTTTCGGAAAACGGTCAAAAAGAGGCGGAGTCATTTCGGGTCATTCACTCGCCACTCGTCTCCAGATTCACCCGTCCCGCTGGTCGCTGTTATCGAATTTTCTGATAAGAAGCATATTTTGAAAACGAGGGAAATTTGATCGTCAAACTTTCCCTCCTACGCCGGTTTCATGGTCAGTTTTACACCTTTTTTTCACTAATCAATTCTTTGCGGCGTGTTTGTTGAGTCATCAGGACTAATTTGACAAGTAATTGTGATTTAAAATAGGTCAAATGAGGAAAAAACTGTAGAAAATTGCAACATTCTTGTTAGATTTTTCTATTTTCAACCGAATTTCGTGTGCATTCGTTTGATATCGGCGGCTTTATTGATTTTCGGATTTTTCGCAAGACTTTTCCCAATCAAACTGCTCGAAAACAAAGCAAAAAGCGAGTATAACACGAAAAAACATATGTTATTTCCCAATTCCCCTCATTTTTCACACGATTTACACGAGAACCGGTTGATTTTTGAACGACCAGCAGCGAGACACGATTCAATTAAAAATTCCCGGTCACCATCGCGATAAGTTGTCAGTTCCAAGAGAATGTAGTGATAAGAAGGTTTCCCGCTTATCAGCCGCATTGTTGCCCTTCTCCTCTGTCTTTTTCTTTTCTTTTCCGTCTTCTGAAAGTTGCTGGAACTGTTCTCAACGTGACGTCACATGATTCCATCTCTCTGCGCAAAACTGGTTTTTCGGAAAGAAATTTGAAAAGATTCCTCGGTTTCCCCGTCTATTTTCTTGGACAATTGATCAATTTTTGCCCAAATTTGTAAGCGTTTTGTAGATGAGAATGATACTTTTCCGAAAATCATTACCTGCTGTCCATCGGAATATGTTTATTTTCCGCCGCCGTTGTTCCCGTTGTAATAATCATGAGGAGTGAGAGATCGCTGCCCCGCAGTGAGGTGTAATTGTTTAAATCCTTCCAATTATTATACGTGCTGTTATGCAACAATAATAACAAAACGAACAGGTGAAGTTTCGCATGGGGTTTCCTTTTGCCGAGTTGCCACCTCCCAGATGAATAATTAGATTGCTTTGTTTTTTCCGCTAAAGAAATATAAATAGATAACAGCTAGATACTTTCAAAATCATCTTCCCTTCCTGCAAAGATATTGTTTTTTTTAGTTCGAAAACTGGAAGAAAAACAAATATCGTTTTGTATCAATACATCCATAAAAAGTTTTCCTCAATTCCTCAAGTGATATTTCGCAACGAGTTGTGAAAGATACTCTTCATAAATTATATGGGCTCGTGTCACTTCCGAGACAAATTCTTATTCATTTTTGTTATTCTGCTCTCACTTTACTAGGTGATTGAGAAATTTACACCTTTTTTCCAGAGAATCTTCACTAGAAATAGAAAATAATGACACTGGACAGTTTCCGATCGGATTCTTTCTCACCTCGGTGTTTTCTTTTCGCCAATCCATAATTAGCATAAGAGGTGACCAAGGCCGTTTCTGCGGTCTCCGAATCTCCCAGGGAGTGCTGCCAGATCTCTCGATATTTCTCCCTTTCCCTCAATTGTATCCACAATATAGTGATAAAGAATAAAAGAGTGCTTCTTCGCCTGCCTCGCCACCCCACGTACTACTAATCCGGCGTGCCCCTAGCAACCACACCTTCCCCCTGCCGCGGCCCACTTCTCTTATTCGCACTCTTCTTTTCTTCCAGACTGATATGATGATAGTCGTCGAGCCGCAAGGCCTCAGCCTCGTTCCTTGGGCCGAGATGGGGACCTACATCAAGTTGGGAGTCACCTACTTTTTCAAATTCTTCATAATCGGTGAGTCATTTGACAGTTGAGAAAAAAAAAGAAAATGTTGACGGTGCGGGCGGCAAATGTTTGCTCATGATCTCCGGCGCGAGATGTGTGTTGCGGATCTTTGCCAAACCACCTGGAAATTTGTCATTTTGAGAAAAAAGAGTTCGAAGAGCTCACTGGAAGATCAAAATTCCACAAAAACAGAATTTGCTCATTGAACAACTAAAAATGTAAAATTGTTCTGAAAATCAGTTTCTTTTCAAAACTTGTAGAATTAAAAAAGTTCAAGCATTATTTTTCAGTGGGAGGATCGATTCCATACGTGTTCCAATACGCAGAAGTCCACCACCGTCGCAATGCTTCTGGATTCTCGCTGTTCGTCTGTCTCGCCCTCTGCGTCGCCAACATCCTTCGTATATTGTTCTGGTGAGTTTTCATCTATAAATGTCTCAAAAATGGAAGTAGTTGAATTCTCAAAAAGCTATTATAACTGCTCCTCAGGCCGTTCTGGGGTTTGAAAATCCGATCTTGACCATCTGGAACTCATGCGTTTTTCAGAAGAGTTTAGAAGATTTCGAATCTCAGAACAATCAGTTTTGATGAAAAGAAACTTTTTCTTTGAAAATCAGATGAAACAATCTTGTTTCAGGTTCGGAAAACGGTTTGACAATGCACTGCTGGCTCAGAGTATCGTGATGCTCGTCTGTATGGTTCTCATGTAAATCCTCTTTCCTGCAAGATGCAACTGTACAATCTCTTGTCGTTTCAGGCTCGAAATCGCCGTCCGGATGAACAGGAAACACACGGCAAAGCCCCTGCGAAAGTCAATTCTGAGTAAGTTCAGTTTGATCTGGTACTTGGAAGTGACTGCCCAACTCGATCCATCCCAGTGTCTTTCTCTGCTCTCTTTCCGCATGCTTCTGTCCGTTTTTGTGTGTGTGTGAATGTGAATGCGAGACGTCGTCGTCGCGGTGTCGGTGACGTCAGTAGATGCTACGAAAGAATTCAAAACGGAGAATAACGGGGAGCGAATGTGTATTTTAGGACACTGGGCAGGACTATTTTGAGATGAGAGAAGTGGTCAGCAATCTGTCTAACCCTTGTGTTTTGCGGTGACGTCATCGATATTCCAGAGAAAAAACTCTGAAAAAGCCCAAACGAATGGGAACTTATGGAAAGGAGGGTCTAGTAAACTGGGTCTCGACTTGGCTACGTTCCCTTTGTCGTTCTCGACTTTTATAACTCTAACAATCTCTCTAAACATCAGAACCGCTTGTTTAGTGATCACAACAATCTGACTGATCCTCGAGATCTTCCATCTTTCCCTAAGAACCGAAGATCCCCGTCTCTTCCATTGTCCAGTCACCACGAGTTCTTCTCAAATTCAATCAGCCTAATTACACTCTTTGGTCTCTTCTCCGAGTTCCAGCCTGCTCCGTCCGTTTCCAACTCTTTCTCTCTCCTCTTCTACCGTGTCCATAATTCATTCCCAGCAACGAGAAGAGCTGTCTTCTCTCTCTTCCACCACTCTAGTCGTCTCTTGCAAACTCCTTTCCCCGCCTGTTGGTTCAAATTCCGAAGTACGTCTTTGCTCTGTCGAATAATTCATGTCAAAATGAGCGGAAAAGTGGAGATTTTTATATACAAAAAGAGGGTTTTTTCTCGCACAACATAGCCGTAGCCGCTTGTCGTCGAAGATTCAAATCGGATCGATTAGAAGTCGACGCATCGGCGAAATAAATTAATTATGGCATGGGAAGATGAACACGTCCGAAGAAGAGAATGGGGAGATGGGAAGAGATATTGATCGGTTACGAAGCCGTCGTTTGCAGCTGGAAAAAGAAGATTCACGTAGATCTTCGAGATAAGAGGAAGGATGGAATAGGCTTTTGCCGGGCGATTACGAAATGGCATTCGAAAGTGGATAGGGATCTTTTTGTGATCAGTTCAAGTTGGAAACACTCACTTTGTTATTTGGGGTGATAAGGCCGACTACATTTGGTTCAGTTTGCCTTCTCTTTGATCTGACTTTGGTTGTCAACATGCCGTTCTTGTTGGAAGACATCTCGAACGATCGATGTCTCGTTTGCATTTCCTGAGACTTTACGCATACGGAATAATAAAACAAGAGAAGATCCATTCAACTCACCTTCTCCTTGTGACGGTTCACATGTCTCGCAATCCTCTGCAGAATGTTATCTGGAGGTGCGGGAACGAAGGGAAGACATCGGTTGGCAAACTGCCAGATAGGTACAACTAGTCGGAAGGCAGATCGTTTGAATTCTTTTACGGTGAATGAGTAGATTATGGGATTGAGCATCGAGTTGCAGTAACCGAGCCAACTGGCAACGTCTATGGCGATTGGAGGAATGCACCCGCCGCATTTGTAATCTAAAAGAAGGGATTGGATATAAGTAGAATTAAATAGCTCACTTGTAAGATATAACCCGAAAAATGGCAACCAGCAGAAGAGGAATGAGCAGGAGACGACTCCCAAAGTCTTGGCAATTCTCTCATGAGTCCGCAGAACTCTCCGTTGATGCTCAACCATGCCGTTTGTTTTGCCAAAGTGTACACGGAGAGTTGTCTGAAAGGTGGTGAATTATTCAGTAATCGGAAGGGAATCTCGCGATGCAAACAAGAAAAGTTCTTTTCTGCAAGAAACACTCACCTGCTGACTGAGAGTGTTCGTGAGAAAGTTCATGTTCTGACCGAGAATCATGAGGAATCCGCGATCCAGAGCCTTTTGACGGTTTCTGGCGAGTTTGTAGATTCGCCAATAGAGGGTCAGAGTCACTGATGCGGGCAGGAAGAAGGCGAAGACGACACTGTGAGCCAAGTGTCGGATCTCGTTTCCGACGAAGCAGAGGGACTAGAAGAACAGATTGGGAAGGGGTTCCCCAGATATCAGAAACTCACATCATCATAACATTCTGGCTGTTCCCATCGAACAGTTGTCAGGAGAATTGATGAAGAAAATATCCAGATGATGGTCATTACTGTGATAACTTTAGTTTTGGTTACTATGCTCTTGTATCTCAATGGCCTTGTCACTGCCAAATATCTATCAACTGAGATGACACATATTGTGACCTAAAAACAGTCATTCCATTTTACTGTTTTCCACTCGGAACTCACCACTGAACACGTGCAGAAAGTCACGTCAGCGGCTACCCATAATCGACAAAGAAACCTTCCGAATATCCATTTTCGGTAAATTAGATAAACTGCTCCCATAGGAAGCACAATAACTCCGACCAAGAAGTCGGTTAGACCCAGATTCCATACCAGAAGAGTTGTATTCGTTCGGCCGACTCGCGCTTTGAAGAAGAGCACCAGTAGATTACCAAATATTGTGAGGAGAATGATTATTACTGCGGGGATACAAAGAAGGACTAGTACGGCTGGCGGGAGTTGCTCCCCTGTTCGAAGTTTCTCTCGAAGGATTATTTTGAGCTGGAAGTTATTAGATCGATACAAATCGCTACTCCATCTTTACCTGCTCCCTACACATTTCCGATACTGCCTCTGACGCATTGATCATGCCGATCCCGGCGAGATCAGCCAACTGGGAGTAATCAACCTCATCAGCGACTTCACCATCTCCATCGGAGACAACGAACATGACGGTTTGAAGAGGAAGAGACGAGAACAAGTGCTCGTTCTGCTCTGGTCGCTGTGGGCTCTGAGGGAGAAAAAACACACTTTTGTTGCGAAGAATGAGGAGAAAAGGGACCGAAACGACGAAACGAGTGCAAGAAAGGGCGGTGAGGAGGAGCAGGAGGAAAGGGGAGGACAAATAGAATTTTGGCGCGGATGAATGGGAAGATAATCAGAAGAAGTAGAAAAGGGGCGCGAAGGAAGCAGCGAGGAATGAAGAAGAGACTCGGGGACGAAATCGCGTGCCGACGAGGTGCTCTCCGAGGCGCCCGTTTTGGAAACATGTCCGGCTATTCTCATCTCCAGAGCAGAAGAGTGGACACCTTCCACACCGCCCACTTATGACGGAAGAATCACCGAAACGTGTCTCCTCGCAGCCGGTTTTTTCTCTTCAAAGTCAAGAAGAAGAAGACTTGGAAGTAGAAGAGTAATTCGTGGTAAGCTCGGAGAGTCGGCCATCATCACCTCATCATCATGTGATATTGAGTGCGCGCGCAAGTTCTCACACAACGAAGGCGCGGCCTCGGGAAGGACGATGAAGCCGAGGAAGAAGAAGAAGAAGCAGAAGAAGGACGTGTGAGAAAACGGAAGGAGCAGGAGCAGAAGAAGAAGCGATTGGACTCTTGATATATTTCTCAATATCTCAGGGGTGCCTATGACACTCCAGGTTTTGCACCTTACGGACCTCTGAACTAGTGCAAAAGGGATCAGAAGAGATCAGATGAAGATGTTTCAGTGAGAGTCGGATAGGAAAATAAGGCACTCGGGGATACAAAATGATCTAAATGAGCCTATTTTTGGAAGGGCGGTGTCTAGATGAGCAGTTGCTGGCAGTGACGGGCACGAAGTTCCTAATTGGGACGATTAGGAGGTGGAATGGCAAATCACGAATCCGGGAAGTAAGGAGAAGCTCGTAGATCACCGTGATGTCCTCGGAATCCTCCATTCAAAGTTTCCCAGGACACATTCTGTTTTGGAAAACTTGCCCCGTACGCGTTCAAAACATGCTCCAGAACTCTTCGGAGGCTCTCAACCGTGAGAACGTCAACATGAAGTGGTCGACAGACAAGGGTTAGTGGGGGAAAAGAGGAGCTAACAGGAGGAACTATAAGATTGTGGTAAGAAGACTCCGACTTCGTGTCAAGTATGATGCTCATGGGAAACGTGTCGAAAGAAAGGCCAGAGTCAGTCAGAAGAATAGAAAAGACGGGGCGAGTCCAGCGGGATCTGCTAAGAGGTCAAAAGGCCAGATATTCCAGATCCTTTGTGTCAGTTGATGTTCTAAACAGAGTTTGGGTGGGTATCAGACTGCAGGGACTCGGGTTTCATGCTCATGTGACGAAAGGACATGGTGCTGTTCGTCGAGACACGTCCGTCTCGGGGACGCATTTAGTTCGCGACGGAAGTGCTCAGACGGGCCGACGCCTCCGTCCGCGGATTTTCTTTTCTTTTTTGTCCATTCACCCCTCTGGAAATCGTCTTCCTTCCCTCATTCCGATGCTTCTTCCCCGTTGAGGGCAAAAGTTTCGAGGAGAAGAAGAAGAAGCATAAGGAGGTGAAGAAGAAGGGTGCCGTCGCACTGGTTTATGAATAAGTGATGGCGTTCTATGGTTTTCGCGTGTGGTGCACGCGTCTTGGTGCCACAGGCTCGTGAGAGAGTTTCATTGCGCCGCTGCCCGGAGCAACTCTAGGAAAGAGATAGTTGGATATATGGGATGGTAATTGTGATGGAAGTGAGTAGCTAAATGAGCGGTATTGATGGGAGAAAAGAGATGGGAAAAAGGTGACAAAACGTCAGGTGGCCGTGGCGAGTTATGAGTGATGAACAGATCTGATCAGTGGACAGAAGAGTCAGAGAAGTTGGGAAAGATTGAAGATTAAGACATTTCGTCGAGCTGTAACAGCAAAAACATGACCTCTAAACAGATTTGTCCAAAGCGAATAGGGCAGAGCAGACTAAACGGAGGAGCATGTAAATTTGACGCCGAACTGACCAAACATGACCAAAAAGTTGGATTATCTCTCATTCATCCTATATTCTACTTTCTGGTGTGTATTACAGTTGCTCAGTAGTCAGCTTCTCGCCAGAAGATCGGTCTCACTCGACGAATTAGCATAGTAATTGAACGTCAATAGACCGAACGGGGATACAAGCGGCTTATCTGCTCTGCCGGCTCCGTCAGCTTCTTTCCATTCGCCTGCTCCATTTTTCTGTCTGATGGTGTGTGCTTTGAAACACCATAATTCGATCCGATTCGGGATGCAAATTGCAAAGGTTTCTGATGTGTTTTTGGAAGAAGGACGAGAAGAAGACGTCGCGTCTTCTTCCCTCTTCTGTCCATTCTTCTACACACATCGAGAAATGGAATTACGGGTTTGCACACGCATACACACGAAATGACCGAACAGGAGGAGCCGTCGCAAAGTCGGCGGGTCTAACGGGCGGGCACGTGCACGAGATTCTCGTCAAGTACCATAAAAAGTCAAGGATCAGGCCAGAAGGGCGAGAGGAGGCGAATATTGAATAACGCTTCGTCAAAGTCTTCGGATGCTTCTTCTGCACACAGAAGTGGCTCAGGAGCAGAAGAATGAAAAGAAGCGAAAGGGGAGAGGAAGAAGTTTCCGTCAAAAGAGTTCAATTCGATTTCAGCGCGGATTACTTTTCCACAAAAAATGTGCCGGGGGACTCTTTGTTGAGGTCACACTTTGAAGTTTGGAAATGCAAGGGAACTCGAAAAGTGATATGGGAAGCATTTCTCTATCATGTTTTCCCTTTTTTCTGCTCTGAGCTCTGGTTCCGCCCTTCAGATGAGCAAGATGAGCAGAGGAATTGGTGGCCTCCCAAAGAGAAAGAGTTTGACGACGCCGACCACCAGAACTTTCAAATGGCAGAAACGGGCAAGGTGGCGGTAAACAATGATTGGCGAGGGCACATGTGATGGAAGCCGCAGAGGACCGAACTCGGTCGTGTGAATCTCTGCAAAGCGGGGAAACGGGGCGGAGTCAACACCAGGACGCCATCATTAACGCGTTTCATGTCTTCGTGTCTCTGAGAATATTGAAGCGAAGAGCAAAAAGAAAGAGGATGAGGTGGCAAGATGGGTGAGAAAACGGAAAACTTCCAGGAAAATAATCAGCCAGACTGCTTTGCAAGTCAGCAGACTTACGCACTCGGCTCCTAGTGCTTGATAGATTTTGTACTAGGTCATGCTACTCATATGGGCGTGTAGTTCTTAGAAAACCTTCTTCCCTAGCAAAACCTTTCGTTGTACTGACGAATCCTGATGTAAATCAATCAAAGTGAAGTTTTCCCGAAAGTTGAGCCTAACCTCACTAATAAATCTTGCACTGATGCATGCTTGCTTTCTAGCAAACTAAACTGCATGTGGACCTAGGGAAAGTTGCATGGAATGGGGACGGAATGCTTTACCCTGATTCCCTGATCATTTCCTCTCGTAGTGTTGTGTTTGCGATCATCTGTTCAGTTCTTTATAGAGCAAACGTATCATCGGAGTGCCATTGCGAATGCGTATTACGTGATTGTCAACGGGAAATGGGACCATTTCAAAGGTGCAAAACAACAGAATAACAGGGATCACACACTACAGTATCTCTCTTTGTGGGCGCCTTCTCTTTTTCTCTCTTTATCTCACACTCTCTCCCTCTCTAATATAACTTTGTGGTGTGGAAAGAGAAGCAGTAAAGCCCACTTCTAGTTGATCAACTGAAACTTTTAGATTCTAATGAATTCATTTTCAGAAGGAGACTTCCTCAATGCGTTCTGGGCGTGGCACGATCTTGCTTCGTACCTCATAGCTCTTCTCGTATTCACTGCTTTCTGGTCCGTCTGCACATTCCTTCTCATCAATGTAAGTTCTTTGAAAAGAGACAATCAGCAAATGAGAAATTGGCTCTGTTTTTTTGAGAACCTTTTGAGAGTCCGCAGTCCCCGAAGTTCCTAATGAACTTCCAGAGTCCACACAAAATGTCAATTCATTAAAAGAACCCTTCAACTTTGTTTGTTTTTCAGCAAGTTTGGTACATTGAAACAATCGGAATGGTGGCTCTGATGACTGAAGCAACTCTCGGAGTGCCCCAACTTCTCAGAAACTTCCAAAGGAAATCAACACAGGGAATGAGGTGAGAAAAGGGAATCAGACAGACTGAATTGTAACTTCACACTTATGATCGAAAGAACCCGTAAATCATGGGAACTAACCTGGGAATCTGGCCCAGCTGACCGAAAACGTGCTCTGCTCACTGGCTCCTCTTCCAGTTTTTTGCATTATTCTCTGTTTCTTTTTCCACAAAGTACAAACCTGCACAAATCCAAAGTTCGAGTCGTGTTTTTTACTCGAAAATTGGGAATGTCGGGGCGAGAAGGGGGAATGTTTGAAAACGGATCGGATTTCGAACATTGCCCCGCGGACATGATATTCCCAATAGACTTTTCCCGTCCTGAAACTGACGCTTTTTCGGGAACCAATGTCAGGATAATAACTGGAAGAGAGTCTAGTGAATCACATGAAAATGAGAAGAAGCGGACTGATTTTGTTTTGAACGTGGCACGAAGCCAACGGTTTTTGGATGAGTGACTACGAAAGGATTCTATCCGTGTCGAAACGAACGAATAAACAGAATGTAAACTGGGAAAGTCGTGGAATTTTGCAAACTAAGAGGGAGAAGCCGGGTTTATGAAAAACTGAAACTTATCGGTCATTGGGGATAAGTTTTCGAGACGGGGAACTTTTTTGAAGGACTGCACTGATTGCTAAGTAGTCGAGTACTTTATGACTTTAGTCTCGTGGGAACTTTTGGAGAATTCGGGAAGTTTTGACATGGCTGCATCTAAAGCAGCAGGTCCCGATGTTGTTTTCGATGTTCACGGGATACACGATAACTCTGTTAGAGTATCGCATGCTCTTTGTCTTTCAGAACAAACTCAATCGCCTGTTTGTTCGCTTTTGTTGCTCTGAAAATCAAATTTATGATTTTTGGAGCCTGAAGAACAAACGAAATGTAATAACCGTAGTTCCAGAGATTTAATGAAACTGATTGAAACTGATAACTTTTTTTCAGTATCCCCATGGTGCTCGCCTGGTTGGCAGGAGATCTGGCCAAGACTGGATACTTCGTGGCGACTGGAAGTCCTCTGCAGTTCTGGATCTGTGCCATCCTTCAGGTATGTTCTTCTTCTAACCTTTCCATTTCAATTCTTCCATTTCCAGATCTCCATTGACATCTTCATCCTCGGCCAAGTGTTCGTCTACCGAAAGAACACGAACAACGCAGAGCTCCCGTACACGGCAAACAACCAGACGACGAGTTCTTCCGAGGGAGCCATCATCGACTGATTATCGTCTTCTCGCTTCGTAGTATTTATGAGAGAGAACTTTACAAATTATGTAAACCAAACAGAAACTGTGATATAGATCCCCGAGAGACACGATAATTGGTTATAGAATTCGATATATTTGCTCATTTCCCCTTTTCCTTTTCCCAGTTTCGGACGATTCGAGAGCGCGCGTTTTCAGTGAATTCCCATCCATTTTCCCCGTTTCCCAGCTTTAACACTTGACTTTGATCTATATTTGATCCGATATAATTGTCAATTCTTTCCCTTTTCCCTCCTTCTAGACACAATTCACTGATACCGGGTATTTAGTTGGGACGTCTTCTTCTAAGGTTGTGACCCACGGATTCTGTATATACCGTATTCCTCCATTTTCTCAGTGCCCTTTTTTGATTTTTCTCTGAATTCCCTGAAAACGTGCTTCTAGTCTATGCTCTCGTTTCGCTCCGCCCCCTTTTCCCCCAAAAAACTCACCGGATCCCATTGATTTTTACTCTATTTTTCTTTGTGAAAAGCCACAACATTTCATCTTTCATTCGATATTTTGTAATCGAAACAAAAAGAGAATTGATAAATAAACAGATTGATAAGAATAGATCCATCTTCCCATCCACGGCGGAACTCCAGCCTCGGAGAAGATTGATATTTCGATCCGATTCCACTGATCCTTACAGCTTCTTGTAGAACTCGTCGATAGTGTAGAATGAGACTCCTTCCAACGCTTTCTGCTCTTTCGGTTTCTCGCAAAGCACTGCCACAAGATGCGAGTAATCTCCCTCCGTCGAAGTCTCCTTGATCTTCGCCACCAGTTCCTTGGCACACTCCACCTCGTTCTCACACTTCTTCCGAATCACAAACTGACTTCCCAGATGTTTGGTCAAGCTACGGATCAGCGGACGGATCTTCCTGTTCGAGTTCTTCATATCGTCCATTTTCGCGAAGACGTGTGTCGGGACGATGCAGATGAAGTCGTGCAGGTCCCAAATAGTCTCAGCAGTCTTCGGATGAGCTATGATTGATGGCAAGTCCATGATGACGTACACCGGCTTCCAGTCTCCACGATCCTTCAGATTCACCATCTCTCGCAACTTCACAATGAGCTCTGGGGACACATTCAGTTGTCTTGTTTCCGATTGGTTGATCCGACGAAGCAAAGGTTCTCCCGAGCTTCTGTTCGCGATAAGTTCTATTGTCGGGTGCGGAAGTTTCAGAATCTTATGAACGAAAGAGCTGAGCACAGGCAGAGTCATGTCAAACTTCGGTCCATTCAGCTGGAAGGCAGTGGAATACGAAACAGTGTCAGTAGATGGAGGAGACAATGAAGTGGTGGAGAAGACGGTGTTGATCTGCTCCATGACCACGTCGTTCAGTTTATTCCACTTCTGAAAATCAAACATTCAATTTCGTTTGTTTCTGGGATGCTAAACACTCACAGCTTTGGCAAAGTTCGACAGAGACTTCGATTTCGGTTCGCCGTTTTCGTTTGAAATGTTGAACACTTGAGAAATTTCGTAGATCCAGGATATCGATTCCGAGAGAAGACGACAGTTTGCATGATTCTTCGAGAGAACTGCCAAATGGAAGTCGGTCAGAATTTCAAAGCAACCCAGGAATCTATCAACTGCAAATATAAAGTTTGAGCATCGAAACGTTGTATTGGAAACTCACATCCTTCCTTTCTATTAGCAAGACCGGAAGCCAGACGACAAGTGGACAGAATCATCGGCCAGTCGGCGTTTTCCTGTTTCTCGAACATCTTCTTGAACACCTTGGCCACTTGATGGCCTGTTTTCTGATGATCCAATCTCGACGACTTCTCCAAAACAGCCCAATGAACAAATTGCGAAAGAACGTCATCTGCAGAGAGCTCGTCCTCGTCGTTCATTTCGATGGGGCGCAGGCAGTCAGCAAGCTTCGGATTTGTGTTGTACGGAATCGCAGCCATCTGGGAGAGGAGCAGGAGTCTGAATGAATAGTTATCAACGTAAGATGAAAATGATTGAACCCTACCTCAAATTCTCCGCCAAACTCGCTTCACTCTTCACACAAGACAATGCGAAGTAGGTTCTTCCCTGTTTCGGATCCAACTGAATGCTCCGTTCGTAATATCTTGCCGCGAGTGTGTGTTGAATCTCGTCTTTCGGCATGTATCGATGCAGATCTCCAATGTACAAGTTCAGCTGAGCTGCGTACTTATCAGAAAACATCAGAAGCTCGTGGAGCTCTCCAGAGAACATTGTCAGAAGAGTGATCATTTTCAGGTTGTTGCTGTTTTGCTCAAAGCGGGATGTTTGATTGTGATGTTAACAGAAACTGAGAACTCACCACCAAAAAATATTGATAAGGTTGATAATATCCGGAGATCCAAAGTCTGTTCAAGAGCTTCGAATGGTCGGCGTCTTCCTTGGTCAGCTCAATCATTTGTTTACGAGCTCTGTAAGAATTTCCATTTTTATCAAGATTTTTACTGAAACAACATACTTTCTTCTCAACAGAGCCATATTCGGAGAATGAATCGATTCGTCGATTCCATATTTCTCCAGCTGCATGCAGTACTTGACAAGACTAAGTTCCGCCTCCGATTTTGACATGTTTTGTTTTTTTCAAAGAGGAATTACTGAAAAATTAGAAATGAGACAGTTACAGACTGGAAAATTGGAGAGAGAAACAATCTTGGAGAAAAGTGAAATTGTAAGAAAGATAGTAATCATTTGAAGTTTTTGTTATTCGCTGCGAGAACCAATGCACGTGTTTCAGTGCTGCGTCTTCGAATTACAGTCGTGGTCGAGAAACTGCGTCACGTGGCCTAACTTTTCGCGAATTTTGCAATTTTTCCCAATTTTTGCAGATGTTTTTTCTACCTGTTCTCTCGCTAATTTCACTACTTTTATTATGAATTTTACTTAAATTCTCTTCAAGTTACAGACTTTATGCCTCTGGCAGCCGGAAAACAGCAAAAAATTATCCAAAAGAAGCTCAAATCCTACGACTACAGCATCAGAGTAAGTTCATTTCTCACCTGCCCGAGAGTGATTTTTGATCTAACAATTGTCATCACCGGCGTGTCGCCTTATCAAATCTTCTCGACAGACACTTGCAAACACCTCGGCGCTAGCATGTTTCGGAGAAATTCACAATTTATTGGCCTAAAACCTACTACAATGAAGTGCCCCCGTCACAAAGTGTATTTTGTACTACACTGTTTTGCCGGCGCTCTCGCTCCCGTCCCCTCTCTTATCGTTTCCTTAGTTCACATTCACTATCAACTTTAGCTGATAAAACTGATATTTATACCTATCTTTCAGGCGTCGGCGAGCTGCGCCACTTCTCCCAGTTTCTTCCAACCCTTTTTCCAACTTGTTCTGCACTACGAAGACGGCGAAACGAAAGTTCTTGATTTCACTGTGAAAGAGGTGAGTGATAGGAGGAATGCGAAAGGAAATCATCAGTTTGCAGCTTGAAGAGTTCTCCGCTGGACTAAATAAATCTCAAAAATGAGTCAGAACGCCGATCGCAGGTACATTTACCCGAAGCTTCCACCCGGTGCCATAAGCAGGTCAACATTCATCGTTCTTGGCACAGGAATCGCCGCGTACTCTGCTCTCGAACTGCTCTATGGATCTGAAACATTCTACAAGAAGGCGGTGATGCCGATGGTTCACAAGTTTGTCGACGGAGAAGATTCACACAAATGGGCTGTGCGAGCTGCTTCGTGGGGCCTTCTTCCAAGGTTCGGATGGAATCGAAAAGAATATCCGGAACTGAAATGCGAGTTATTTGGGAGAGAATTCAAGAATCCAATTGGATTGGCTGCTGGTTTCGACAAAGACGGACAGGCAATCACCCAACTCGCGAAGAACTCCGGGTTTGGACTCATCGAGATCGGATCAGTCACCCCGATACCACAGCCGGGAAACAACCGACCGAGAGTGTTCCGTTTGCTGGAAGACGAAGGAGTCATCAATCGATACGGATTCAACAGTGACGGAGTGGGAAGAGTACATCAGAGAGTGCGGTCAGCAAGGGACTCTTGGGTGCCGGAGGACTACGCATACTTCGGAGTGAATCTGGGAAAGAACAAGTTGACAGAAGATGCCAAGTGAGTGAGATGATCCTTTCCAATATTGAAGCTATACAGAGAACATATGTCCCATCTCAGCGCAAAAAGAACCATTTTGAATTTTTCTTCTTCTCCCGGCTTCCTAAAACAGTTATCTTTCGTTCAGATTGGACTATGAAATCGGAGTCAACTACTTTGCCCCTCATTGCGACTACCTCGTCCTGAACGTCTCCTCCCCAAACACTCCTGGACTTCGATCAATGCAGAAGAAAAGCGATCTCGAGAAGCTGCTGACCTACGTGAAACAAGCACTGGACATGCACAAACTGGAGAAGAAACCACAAGTGTTTCTGAAGATTGCACCGGATCTCATTGAGTCAGAAATGAAGGACATTGCTCAAGTGGTCACGAATCAGAAGTACGGAGTCGACGGAATCATTGTTTCCAACACGACGATCGCCAGACCGGATTATTTGAGATCTGAGAACAAGGCGGAGTCGGGAGGATTGAGTGGAGCACCTGTCAGGGAGATCAGTACGGAATGCGTCAGGAAAATGTACAAGTGAGTGAAAAAACAGAGTTTTTGAATGCAGACTTTCCAATTCAGACTCACAAACGGTCAAATACCAATAATTGGGTGCGGAGGAGTGTTTAGTGGCGAGGACGCCTACGAGAAGATTCGGTAAGTAGCCCACTTCCACCTCTTTCTCTAAGTTTCCATTTGTTTCAGCGCCGGCGCCAGTCTTGTCCAACTATACTCTGCTTTCGTGTACGAAGGATTCCCGGTTATTGGAAAAATCAAGCGGGAACTGGTGGAATTGCTCAAGAGAGATGGATTCACACACGTCTCCGAGGCCATCGGAGCGGACCATCGAGAACAGAAATAGACAGCTTTTAGTATTCTTTTCAGGGTTTTGTATGTTGAGATTCTTACCTTTGTGCCTTTCTTCCCCTTTCTGACATATTTATTCATATTTTATTTATTAAAACTTGAATTGCTGATGCATTGTAGTTACTGATTCTAATTGGTTTCTCAACCAATTTACTACTTGCCACCTTTTCTTTTTCACAATCTTCCATCTTTCACGAATCTTATCATCTACAGGGTTCATCAAATATGCCGGAACTCCGCGTCATTTCTCTCGATGAGGTCTCGAAGCACAACTACGAAGGTGCCGACAAGTCGTGCTGGATCGTCATCTCTGGAAAGGTGAGCATCCAATCAACAAGATTCCCTAGTACTTTTCCTCTTCCAGGTCTATGACGTGACCAAGTTCCTGAACGAGCATCCGGGAGGAGAAGAAGTTATCACTCAACTGGCCGGAAAGGATGCGACCGTCGGATTTCTGGACGTCGGACACTCGAAAGATGCTGTTGAGATGGCAAAGGAGTACCTGATCGGAGAACTGCCCGAGAATGAAGTGCCGAAGACTGCAACTCCAGCAACGACCACTGCCACCGGATCGAAGTCGTCGGCTCTCAAGGACTTCAAGGAGATCATGACATCGCCGACATGGACCAACTTCCTGATTCCGACTACAATGGGTCTGGTCGTGTACGCCGTCTACAAGTGCATCTTCCACTAAATCACACCCCATTCCACCCGACCCGATACTTCAGATGATCTTATCCCCGCTTCCCATCCATCCACCAATGCACCCGTTTCATTCTAGTTTGATTTCTTTCTTCCCATCCTGGTTTATTACATAGATACGATTGCCTGGAAATGTGATAAAATGCTTTATAAATTGAGTGTTCCTAATTGAAATTATGAAATGGTGGAAACCAAATGAGACGAATATTTATCAAAAGCAAAAAGAAACTGAACGAATTGCAGTTCAATTTTACAGAACAAGTTGAAGAACAAAATGATTCGTCAACTCCAACTTGTGCGGCCGATTCTGAGTAGGTGTTTCAAGAAAATGACAGTTTGGAAGGTTATGTATTCCAGACGTCTCTCGAAGATTCTCCGACATCAAACCGAAGCAGTCTGCGAAGGAAAAGGTGATGGCCGAGAAGACTCCGAAGGGTGCATTGGACAAGTCCGAGGAGCAGCAGTTCGAGGATCCGAATCTCAAGAAACATCCGGGAGGAGTGAATCAGAAGACTGGAGAGGTCGGAGGACCCGCTGGACCCGAGCCGACTCGATTCGGAGATTGGGAGAGAAAGGGACGAGTCACCGACTTCTAGTTCAAGAGCTCATTTATTCTTATTATCCACACATTCAGATCATCAAAGTAATTTAGCGTATAAATAAAAAGTGTTTCAACGATTGCAAATTCGACAGGAAGGGTACCAAAAAAACGTGGGTCTGGGTAAAAAGAGTAGATCGTACAGAGGCATTGTACAGGGAATGAATGAGTATCATGATCACTGCGAGTGGTACTCCACGGAGTACAGTGTGGCCTTCTTCTCGCCGGAGCCCGTCACGATCAGAGAGTCGTCGAAGGAGATGTCGCATGACAGCACGGAACTCGTCTCTTTCAGTTGGAAGAGAGATGCTCCGTACGGGGTTCTCCACGCATTCAGTGCATTATCCTTTAATTTCAATTAACATGACTAGTAATATGTTCAAGAAGCTAACTCACTTTTCCAGTTGAAACGAAGAACTTTCCAGAGTGTGCAAACTTCAGAGAGAGCACACACGATTCGTGTTGGTGCAACTTGTATTTCTCATCGGTGCTCGTCGACAGAACCTCGACAATGTTGTTCTCCATTCCGACGGCAACCCACTCGTCATTGGGACTGCATCCGAGGGAGAATACTTGGCTCTGGAATTCGTGCTTCGACACTTCCTTTCGTTGAGTTAGATCCCAGCAACGAACAGAGTTGTCCAGACCTCCGGACCACAGCTTGGTTCCGTCACTGGAGAGATCAAGGCAGGAAGCTCCGTCCTGATGTCCTGGCAGTGTTCCGACCTTTTGCTTGTTGAGAATATCGTAGATGAGGATGTTTCCGTCGGCGAGGCAAGCGAACAGAAGCTTCTCATCTGGCGACAAGGCAAGAGCATAGCAGGCCTGCGAGTCAGTCTCCAAATCCAGCGTCTTCGACTGCGTGTTCAGATCCCACAAGGCGACAGTACTCGCTTCTCCTCCAATGAGCAGGGTGGTTCCGTTGTTAAAAAGTTTGCAGGATCGGATGTAGTTGTCCTTGAGACAATCAAGAGTGGAGAGTGGAGCACGTCCCGGAGTGTTGGTTCCAGTGAGATCCGACTCCCTAACATCCCAAATCTTTACGCATCCTTTTCCTCCAGTGTAGACTCTTGAGTTGTCCTTGGCGATGGTGGCCGCACACACAACTTCTCCGTGCGCCAATTCCAGTCTCTTCTTGAGTCCCTTCGGAACACCTGCTCCAGTCTGTGCGTCTGCTGGGAATGTGGTCGGAGTGTAGGACTGTCCGTCGATTGATTTGAACGAGTAAGTCGGTTTTCCTCCAGGTGGAGCTCCTCCCATGTGTGTCATGGCCGCAGCAAGTCGAGCCTGGGCATGTGCATCAGCGAACAGGTTGAAGCCTCCTCCTCCGGCGGCAGCAGCAGCTTGACGAATCATGTTTGGATCTGAAAAACAGGGTGCTAAGAGTGAATTTTAAGTGAGATACTCACTGAATCCAGCCAAGAATGACATCTGCTCCAAAGGATTCGGCATCCCAGGAATCTGTTGCCTTGGTTGCTTCGCTGAATTCGACGCGATGCTCGGCGTCGATGCTCCCGAGGAGGCAACACTGTTCGTGCTATCACGTCCATTCTGTAATTTCTAATCAGAGACGTAAGAACTGCTCAATGATAACGCAATTACCTTGTTGCCCGCTGACGGATGATCGTCATTCGTCACATCGATCTCGAGCTCTCCGTCATCCGGATCCTCCAACTTCGGCTTCTTCGCTTCGCTTCCGCTCAACGAACTCGCTGCTCCACCACCATTCTCTCCGTTCATTTGGGGAGAAGCGAATTGGTTGAAGAGTTGGCTCATGGCTGGCGGCATTCCGAATGGCATGTTAGGGAACATTCCGAGCATTCCAGCAGCTCCTGGTGGAAGTCCAGGGGGCAGTCCTCCGTTGCCGTTCTCACGTGGAGACGAGACTTTGTAGGATTCCATTGCGGAGAGGCAAGCTGCCTGGTTATCCGGAGACAGATTTGGAGCCAACTGAAAGAATTTGAATATTGGAAGTTGGGAGAAGAAGGCGACCCCGAGCTGCTGCTTCTTGTTCCCTGCGTGAGCCCTACTACTCATGACTCTTGCGCAAACAAAGCGGCACGCGGTCTGGTCAAAAGGATCGCTTTCTCACTTATTAGTCAGCGAGAAGGTCGGAACACGCTAACATTTATGTGGCCTTCGAAGGGAAGAAGGTTTGAGTAGTTTTTGTTGAAAAGTTTTCATGAATACTTACAGTTTGGAGAATGAAATCCGTGAGTCTCTTGTTGGACTCTTCTGTCTTTCTCAGCTCGGCACGGATCTGATTGGCCATTTCACTGTACATCGTGAACGTTCTCGTGCTTGCTTCCTTCTCTGCAGTGACTTTCTCAAGTTCGTTCTAAAATGAAGGGATAGATTAGGATGGACTGTATCAGATCGAACTCACTCTCTGCTGATTGAGGTTGTTCGCCATCTGCGAGTGCTCCTCCTTGATTCGGTCCAGACTATCGAGGAAAGCGGGTTTCATGTTGCCTGGAAGAAGAGGAGGAATTAGAATTGGGGGCTTAAATTTAAAATTCAAAGAGAAAATGAGCTCAAGACGCTCAGGAAAAACGACGACACACACGAAAATTCGATTGTGACGGGACGGAAGGAAGGACGGAGGAAACGAAAAGAAAGGAACGAGCGAGTGCGCGGAGTGGAGAGAGCGATGAGACGACGAGGCGAATGGCCGGGGAGAAGAGGAGGCGCATTAATTGCAAAACGACTGGCCATATAGCCCCGCTCGTCGTCGTCGCTTCGGACCGACTGAGGCAACGAACGAGAGGAGAAGAGTGTGGTGGTATTGGTGTCGCTGCGAGGACGGACGAACGCACGCATCGGAGACTGACCGTGGAACGAAGAGACGGAGAGAACATCCACCGGTGGAGCACGTTTGCTTTCCGATGGTGCACTACAGTGTTTGAAGAAGGATTATAAAGGTAGGAGGTATTGGAAAGTGTAAATTGACACGATGAAAGGGAAAAGAGAAGAAACCAATGTTGAAGGTGAGAAATAACTTCATTGTGATAGCCAGCACACTGGGCGGCAATTGATAAGAGATTCGTGATAAGTGATAACAGGGAGCACCATTTAAAACATTTGAATAAGTACAGATATGAGTTAGAAACAAAATGAGGAAGTCTTTGCAGCACTGACTCTAGGACTTCAAAGTGGGCGGGGCGAAGGATTCAGAAGTCTTCAGAAGACTGGACTCTCTCCTCGTTCCTCCTCTTCTTCTTCCATCTCCTCCACTTCTCGCTTCACAATCTGAAATTCAAAGAATCAGAAGCTATAATTTCATGTCATACATTTTCTGTGTACTTTCAAGACACGTGTCAAGGAATCGGGCTACGTCAGTGGGGCGTGTGAGAATTGACACATTATGTAAGCGGATGGAAGGGAATGAGAAGAAGAATGGGAAGACGTGTCCGGGGCCAATTACAACAGATGACCCTGATGACTCCCGCATTGCATATAGAGGCTCACTAATCTCTCAAGAGAGATGTGTATCCAAAGGAATAATTGAGGGGGTCCAACAGATGGTTGGGTAACTGGCAAGATGACGTCTTTGTGGGGGGAAAGTATAAACTAAACTTCTAAGTGATATTCAATGGGAACATATTGGAACGTGCTCTTTGAGAGTGCCGCTTTATGACATCATAACCTCTGTGACCCGTGTGGTCATCCAGATTCGTACGTTTCTACGCAATCCATCATTTGGGTAATAAAATGTTTGACAGTTGTGTGTTCTGTTGTGTCACAGACCTCTACTCGGATCTCTGTGGAACGCAAACACGAGAACAGTCAAATGAGGCGATAATGACCTCTGGTTCCTCTCTGTCATGAGATTACACCATATGTTAACCTACTGCTCAACGGACAAACACCTAGAAGAATTGATGATTGGTGTTTGTGAGGAAATAAGATTCTCACTTCTAATAGTCACCTTCCGGTGAATTCAAATTAACTAGATGGTTATAAAAACTAAGCCTCCTCGTTTACAGCATAACTCGTCTTCCCTCCCACTTCCATGCCTCAGTGTCATTGTTTTGCTTTACGAGTTCCTCCCCTCTCTGATGTGATGCCACATCATAAAACACCGCTCACATTACTTTTGGGCCCGGCTTCCGACCCACGACCTCTTCCCGCCAATCAATCAATTCTGAGTGCTACTGCCTCTGGTGTACGCCATAAAACAAGCCCATAAAAAGAGACGACGTACCGCTGTCGCTGTGGCTGTCGCCGCGACGCTAGTGTCTGCCAGCAAATCGGCTCTCGGCTTTTCCTCGAGCTCCTCTTCAGGTTCCTCTGGCTCTTCCGAGCTCCTTGCTGCAGCTGACGCATTCATCGTCGTCGCTGTCGTGTTTCCAGATGAGTCAGCATCCTCGTCGTCGGCTTCCTCCGTGTTTCGGTCTCTACGACGTCGTTTTTGAGCTCTGAAACAAATAGGTGTATCCGGAAATTGGTGACGTTGCACTCACGGCTCGCGAACCTCCTCATTAGCCTCTCCACCCAATTTGCTACGAATCAGATCCATGTCTAAGCGGAAGTCGCGGTAGCCGATCGAATTGTTCTGAAAAAAAAAGGATATGGAATACCGCAACTTTTCAGGAGTCTACTTTTATCTGCAGATCGAATCTATCATCCTTGATGAGCTTACAGAGAACGAGGATTCCGTGTTGCACGGCCTCTCGTTCGTGCGAGAACTTCGAGAACAGCTTCTCAGCCTTCTTTGATTTCGCATAGCGAGTCTTCTGCGAAATCTTCGTCTTCATCTCCTCCTTTCCCTTCGAGAATCCGATTTTGTCGTCGACCATACATAACAGCGGAGTGAGCTTCGTTTTGACAAGATCCGCCAGTTTGTTGACACACTCCCAATCGGACATTTCAGAAGCCCATGGCTTTACGAGGTTGTGCAGCTACGATGGGGTATGTGGAAGTTATCTGATGGTTTCAAGAACTTACCAAAAGTACAGACATCTGGATCGTGGAGAAGTAGTTCGTCATCACCTCCGTCACTCTCTCCTGCATCATTTTGTATTGTACAAAGATTTGGAGGACGCGAGAGACCAAATCGGTCAGATCGACGCACTTTACGAGCAGAGCAGAGAGCATGCTGTCGACTGAAAGGACGGAATTCTTGGAAAAGGGGTCAGAAAACAGAAACAACTCACAAGCTGGTGGTTTCACGAAGAAATCCTTCTGGAACCCGAAGGCTTCTCTGATCAATGCAAGGGACTTTTCAACGTAATCGAAAAGGAACTCTATGGAAATGTTCAAAGTGGTCTTCGAAATGAAATGGTACTTCATCTCATCGCCTTCTTCACTCAGGAACTCTAGAATGTTTTCCATAATCATTCGCATCTCTTTAGGAGCCACATTATCTCCATCTGCACATCGAAGTGCGCAGAATGTTACAAACTTGCTGAAGTCTCGGAGCATTTGATTGTTGTCTGAAAACCATAACGTGCGTGACATGGTTGTTTTGAAAAACTTACAGAACGTCTCGGTCTCAAGGAGTTTGACAAGACGGATGAACAGATTCGAATAGACCTTATTGTGCTTTGCAGTGCTCAAAATTGCCGAAGCCGCCTTCAATAACGCTCTTCCTTGCATTTCGTACAGAGCTTTCGGCTTTTTGTCCTCCTCGATATCTTCGTTTTCAGTGTTCAGAACATGACGGAAGAGACGACAAGACAGGTGATATGCTTGTTTCAACTGAAAATGGATATGTCTAGCTGGGAAACAAGCATATCCTCACCGCCAACATATTCGGTTCCTGCTTCTTTCGTCTGGTATCCTCATCATCGCCTTCTGTCTCTTCGTACCACATCTGAGTAATTCTCGATGGTGCTTGCTTGTATTTGATACTGAGGAATTGCATGATCCCCGCATAACTCTCGATTGCCACTGTCTTGATTGGAGTACCAGTTTCGATTGCGTTGACCCATGCGGGAACGTCATTTCCGACATAAAAGTCCAGAAGACTCCTGGAAAAACAGTCATAATGATTTGGAATCTACGGAGTACTCACTTTGATAAAGACATCAGGCTGTTAGATCCTGCGAGCATTGAGTGAAGTGGTCTGTAATCCTTCACAATTGCCGTTGCGAGTGTCTTCGTCCGTCCGATCGCCCATCCAGCCAGTTCTAGCTGCACGTCAGCCAATATTTCTGATCTCACGTTGATCGTTGTGTTTTCAGCATCTCCCTCACTCGGAACCTCCATCAACTTCTTCATCATTGACGCCAAAGTCTTCGCACTTGTGAGAATCTCAGTCTGTGATGTATCCACAACCACCTTCTCCACCTTCTCCGACTTGTCCTTATCTTTCTCCTTGTCCTTCTTCACAGTTGTCTTCTCTTTGTACAGTCTCTCCAACTCCTTCCTTCTGTTCAGCAGTGCTACCAGTTTGTCCACATCTTCCTTGTTCTCCGTTCCCTCTATTCTTCTCCACATATGCTCAATGAGAACATCGTAAGTGCTCAAGATCATCTGAGCAAAGAGGAGTGAAGATTTTCCGTTCACAGTTCCAGTGGTCCACTCCAAATTTCTATCCAATCCCATATCAGCCACATCGCTACGCATCGCAGTCTCGACCCACGACTCCATCTGGGCGGCTCCTTGTTTCAGCAACACTTCAGTACCGTCAATTTTGAGTTCGGGATCGAATGAGGAGAGTTCGCTCATGAGGCACTCGACAGTCTGAATCAGGTGGGGCATTGGTTCCGTTATTTGCACGATCGGTCCATTCACAATCGTCATCTCGCTCTTTTTCCATTCCGGAGCTTCTTTTGCATGCGAAACAATCATATCCAAGAACTGATTGAGCATTGTAGTTGTCTGAGTGGCCAATTCGCATATCCCGTCGTAAAGTGCTAGTTTCGTAGTGACTGGTTGCCACAGACATCTTCTGACAATTCCAATCAGTTCCAGACCAACTGCTTGATCGACAGTCTTCTTGCATCCCATGATGTTGAGTGTCTGCGTGCTGAAGCTGCCGAAAGACTGAGACATCGAGTGATCGAACTGTCCTCCGCCACCGTCTTCTCTTCGTTTACTGACACTTCGAAGAAGCAAAAGTACGATTGGAACAGCTGAACTGACAGTGGACTCGCAGAGAAGATCCTTCTTGAGACTTTTGAACAAGGTAGTCCGCAGTTGTGGTCGGGTGTTGATTATGGGAAGGAGGCATCTGATGAGTGACACAGAGATGTCACGGCGCATTCGACACACGTAGTCGAACAGCTTGTCTATGAGTTTCGAGTTGTTCAGAATCTCCACGGAACACTTCTTGACGAGTTCACGAAGAACATCGATGAGGATCAGGGCAGACGAATTGTTGGAAGTGGAAGCGATGGATTGGAACAGATGAGACAGTTGGGATCCCATGTCTGTTTGAGCAAGTGAGACGGTAATAAGGATGTCCCGACTGAGTAACCAGAGCGAGCATCCATCAGCGACCTTTCCGTCGACAACAACCACTTGTTTTTGATAAGCTGGAGTATCGAGAAGTGACATCATGAGAGAGAAGAGTGGACGACTGATCAGTCGACAGAAAGCCTCGTTGGTGTGCAGACTTTCAGCGAGAATTCGAAGTTGAAGATCAGTGACACGAAGCAGTCTTCCACACACAATATCTGACATCCACACGCACTCTTCTGCTTGTTCACCCGCTCTCCACAGTTTCTGCAGGGACTTTTTCATTTCGCCAAGGGCCTGAAAACTAGGAATTAAGTATCTTGACGTACTCTTCCTACTAACATCGTTTCTATCAAGGTTGCACTGTATCAGAGAAAGTGTCAATCCAAACTCGCTGCCGAGCACTCTGTACTTGTCTGTCTGAAACGACCCCTACTATCAGCATCAGATTCTATACTTACCCTGATCAGCGACAGAAACTTCCTGGCTGCATCAACATTGTTGCTGAGCACCCTGTGTCCCACCAACAAGCACCTTTCCAAGTATTCCGACAACTGTCTGTTTTCCTTCTTCTCATGTTCCGTTTCCTCACAGATTTCCCATGCAGAAACCACTGCGTTCCACAGTTTCGTCGTCTTTTCCTTCTCTACTTTTGTTGTCAAAATCACTGCTTTCCACGTCATCAATGCCCTTCGTTTCCTCTCCACATCCATGTCTTCTGCAGTGTAATCAACTCCAATCTCCATAGCAATCACTTCATTGCAGAATCTTTCGATGCTCGGTGCTCCGATTCCGATTGAGTTTGCCACGTCGGCGAGTAACTCGAATGCTTCCTCGTCGTCTGTGATCTTCAGCCAGTCAAAAAGAACCTTGTCAGCTGCCTCCAATCCCAGAATAGAGTCTCCTTCGTATTCGATTTCCTCGACTTCTCTGATTCTTTTGATCAAAACAGCCAGGAAATCTCTCCATCTCTGATTGAACTTCTTCTCCATCTGAATATTCTGATTCTCCGTCTCTCCCTCAGCATTCTTCTCGTTTCCCTTGACCAACTCCTTCGAAATGTGTTCCACTAGTTCCATCAGTCCCTTGTTTGACACTTTCTCCAGATAAATCATCATATCATTGTACAGACCGAAGAAGTTGGGCATTGAGATATCGACTCGAGTGATCACGTCGATGAGAAACTTGACAGTTCGAAGAAGGAGCTCGTCGATCTGACTGGAGTCTGGGAGTGCTGGACTGAGGGAGAAGATCGAGTGAGTGAACTCGCACAGCTTCCTGCCACGATCCTCGGTGCAAGTTTGAATCAGTAGACGACCGACGGCTTCCTGAAAACAATCTACTAGCTTTGGAATTCACTCATCCTCAATTTTACTTCCTTTTCCTTACCCATTTTGGATCTTGCTTGAGAATTCCGAGATTCGCAATTACAGCCTTCTTGGAAGTTTCCGTCACTCCGTCGAGTGAATCTGGATGTTTCGAGTGAAAATTGATGATGGCGTCGACGAACTTCTCGGTTCCGCCGCCTCGTCGAGGCTGTGCGGCTTGTGTGAACATTTGAGACATGACAACAGTCTCCATCTGAATAACCCGAAATAAGACAAGAAAATAAACACAGAGAAGTACGGGGACAGTGGTTAGACATGCAAAACCAAGGGAACGACAGAAATGGAAGGACACGATTCAAACGATACAGTTTTATTCGGAGGGATAAAAGTTTGAGATTTTAATTAATCTTTTAAAAATTCAGAGTGTTTAACTGATTCTCAACATCAAATTTCAAGTTATTAGACGTCTTTGCAACTTCAATATCTGCCATTGTCTGGTATCATTTCAATATAGCGTTCTCCCATATATTGCTTGTCCTTCATCAACGCTTCATCGTAGTCCTTTCGGTTGAAGAACACAACACGAGCGTCGCCGCTGAGACGTTGGTACGAGTCACGGAGCAATTCGACTTTGTTCGGGCGGATCGGAGCGAAGAAGTCGTGGACGTCGGCCTCGGTGGCACGGAATGGAATTCCACGCATCCGCAGAATGAACTGTTGACCTTGTCCTGCGAGCTGCTGGGCTCCTGGACGTCCTCCGTAGTCTCCACGGTCTCTGTAATTAGAAAGTTGTAGAAATGCAATCAAGGATAGTTGACTCACCTTCCATACCCATAAGGTTCCGTCTTGACGTATCGATCATCCGGACGTCCGTATTCCTGGCGACGCATAGCTCCACCGGCTGAAAAGCAATGAATTATTTTGGGAAGATACAGTAATGAGAGATGAGTTCAAGAATCTAACCCCAGACAAGCTAATGTTCCGATACCTCCCATTCTCTAAGCAATACCCAGGCAAGTCTGAAACTACCAGCGTCCGCTTCTCTTATTTCCGATTCCGTAACTGAAGTTTAAGTTGTGTGGAGTCCGAGCTTTTTCCCCTGATCCAGAAACAACCCGTGTATTTTTAATTCTTCTTATCCACCACTCAACCCCTTGACCTCCCCTCCTCCGCCAGTACAAGCAACCTTCTAACTATATTCTGCCATTCTGACTTCCTGCACTAGAAACTCCAATTATCTGTCTCTCAAACTACATTTCCCTCAGTTATACTTGACTCATCTCTCTTCCCAACACCAATCCCTCAACCGACATCTGCCGCTTTCCCAGTTCGCTTACCTTCTCTCTGCCCGTACGGCTCACTTCCATAACCTCCTCCTCCGTATCGATCTCTATCAGCAGATGGCGCTCCTCCGGCCCCACCGCCGCTAGCCCAAGATTCTCCCGACGCGTATGGATCCCGTGCGACCGGAGCAGGTGGAACGCTGGCTCCACCTCCGAGAGCGCTTCCGTTATGAGCCTGTGGCCCGCTGTTCCCACGCCAATACGAATCCCTCGAGTCTCTTGAGTCATAGCCATAGTCGGAGTATCTGAACGCCCTCATTAGATTAAGAACAACCAAACCACACACAGCTACAGATTGTCAGCCTTCCCCTATACCACTTCAAATTTCTTCAGAAAACTGACTCCCTCGTTCCTTGAACGGACAAGTACAAAGTTCTTTCTCGGGAATCGCATTTGTTCCGAGTTTACATCTATCAGCAAACAATGATCCTCTGTTCTTGGTATCTCACATTTTGTTACAAAACTGTCAGCCTCTCCTCTCGTTTTCGTACCGTCTCTCCCACACGAGTCCATTATAAAAATCCCCTCCCTTTCCCTCTGTTCCCGCTCTACCGCAATCTTTTTCTACATACCTTGGTTCTCCCGTGTACGGATCTACTGGTGCAGCTCCTCTTGGATCCGCCGCTCTGGGGTCCGACAAGCGCGAATCTCTTCCGACGTCTCTCAGATCAATCGACTCCAACGGTCCTCTGGCATCGCGTGGATCCCGTGGATCAGGAGCACGACCGTAGTTATCATAGGCAGGTTTCGGAGCATAGTTGTCGTAGTACCCAGAGCTTTGTTGAGCTACCTGCAGAGCTCCTCCTCCGCCACTTCCGTAGGATGATTGCTGTTGTTGTTGCTGTGGATACGAATCGTACGACGATCTTCCGTAATCAGTTGGACCGGCTCGCGATCTACCGTAAGGATCTTCAGGTTCGGCTCCACGGTATCCACTAGCGGCAATGCCAGACCCTCCTCGGTACGAATCATTATGCTGAGCATACGGATCGTATGCTGCTCGAGATGGAGCAGCAGCTGGTGGTCCAGCGACGAATGGTTGAGGTCCGAGTCTTGGAACACGTAGTCCACTGTCGTCGGCGAAACGGACAAGCTCTCGGTAAGTAGCTTCGAAAACCTCGATATACCGATGACCGATGTTCTTCATATGCCGTTGTTTAGCTATTTGAACACTTTCCATTGTTTCGAAGCAAACGAAAGCTTCTCCGCCAGGACGAGCGCGGTGTTGATCCGGGAGAAGAATTCCATCTCTCACGATTGGAAGTGGAGCAAGAAAGTCAGCAATGTCTCTGATAGTAACCGAGAACGGCAATCCGCGGAGACGCACAACAGAATCCTGGCCACTGGCACCGCCTCCACCCCCACTTCCCCTATCGGAATACCGATCAGCGTACCGATCTCTTGATGGTGGGCCACCACGTGGACGATAATCATCGCGATCACGTCTTCTCGGCGGAGCACTGTCCATTGGAAACACTTCGATATATCTAGCTCCTAAATGCTCGCGATCCTTCTTCAGCGCGTCTTTGTAATCCGAATCGTTGTCGAACTCCACAGTCGCATCGCCCGAGGCACGTCCGTTTCTTCTCGGAATATCAACGCTCTTAATTCCATTGTCTGAAAAACAATAATGTTGATTAATGAAGTTCGAACGTCAACTCACTTCCGAAGAAATCTCTAAGCTCGGCTTCAGTGCACTCCCACGGCAATCCGCGACATTGAACTTGAAGTTCTTTTGTCATGCCTGCAAATAAATAAGCAGAGATATGCCTCACGAAATAGAAAAAATAAGAAATTTTGACAAGAGGAGAAAAAAATAGAAGCCTTTCGAAATTCGAATCGATAGAAATTAAAATTGATGAGTTGAGCGAACCGGGAAAAACTTTGAATAGGGAACGACTGAATAGGGAAAGACCGAACAGGGAAAAAGTTGACCGAATAGGGAAAAAAAAGTGACTGAATAGGGAACACTTTTTTTTGCTTTTTCGATGAAACAGAAGATATCACAACAGATTAGCTCGAAATAACGAGTAAAAATGCTTTCTCTTATTTGTTCTTATCAGTTTTAATCGTTATTTCGAGCTAATCTGTTGTGATAACTTCTGTTTCATCGAAAAAGCGAAAAAAAGTGTTCCCTATTCAGTCACTTTTTTTTCCCTATTCGGTCAACTTTTTCCCTGTTCGGTCTTTCCCTATTCAGTCTTTCCCTATTCAAAGTTTTTCCCGGTTCGCTCAACTCATCATTCAAATTCGCGAAAACAACCGAAACATTGTGCAATCTGTCGGAAAGTAGGATGCATTGTCCGCAAACACCATTGTCTACCGTACCACAAATCGAAACTTGTTTTGAGTTTCCTCTCTTTAAAAAAGCTTTTTTCATTTTTTTTCTTTTGCTTTTTTTCTATTTTTCGATGTAAAGTGTTATTTTTTCTGAAGATGGCTATTTCAGACCATTTATTTTGAACAAAAAATTTTTCAAAAGTTAAACCTTCAGTTACACACTGCGCGTTTTCGCAAGATTCCGAAACCTAGACTCTCTGAACCCTTAGAAAAGCTCTGAATCGAAAATTTTTGTTGCTGCCGTATGATATTCGCCATATTTCATCCAATTGAGACATTCGGAAAGTGACTTCTTAGCTTTTTTTTACTCTTTCAAAGTGATTTTGTTCTTCCTCTTTTACTTATTTCGATCATGTTTTCGATAGTTTTTCTTTTAAAAATTGGCTTTTTTTACAACCTAATCAGCTTGATCATGAGCTTTGTTATACTTTTTCATGTACTCGTTAGTCAAATTAGCTCCATTGTTCTAAGAGCCCCGCCCATTCCAAGCGCACCTCCTCCCTCCGTTGCGAGTTCTAAGAAATTCTGACTAACGACTCCAATTAATCCTTGTCCCTTCGTGCTTCTCAAATCTGCGTCTCGCTTCTCTCCAATCCTCCCTTATTCTCGCTTCAATTTCCATTTCGCGTCTTCTTCGGCCGGGTCGGCCGCGCTCGTGTAAGTGTATGCGCCAGAGTGAGTGTGTGTGTGCCAGTCGAACCAGCGGCAGCAGCACGCACTCTTCTGGTCTCTGGCTTCTCCGTGCTCTCTCGACGCTCTCTCTCCTTCTATCGATCGTGCGGCGAGAGAGGAAGCACAGCACGAGGAGCGCAGAGCGCCTGCCTGGCAGGGTCCCCTCGACGCTCCTATTATAGTCGTCTTGTTCTTCATCTCTCTTCACTTCTACTTCCTTCACATGCTTATATTTCCGTTTCAACTCTATTTGTATTGTTTTCAGAGGAAAATGGACAAGTCTGATATGCAAAGAACCGTCGACTCGCTTCGCAACCAGCTCAACATCGAGCGTACTCCGATCTCCGTCTCGGCTGCTGAGTGAGTTTTTTTAAAACTACTTTCCTGTTACTAGATCATTTCATTGTAGGCTCCGCCGCTTCACCGAGGGACAGGAAGACCCGCTCGTCAACCCAATCGACAAGAAGGTCAACCCATGGGCCGAGAAGAGCAAGTGCAGCATGCTCTAAATCACCGTTCCCACCACATCCGTCATTGCTTTCTCACTGTTCCCCCTTCCGTCAAACATAATACACTAACCGCCACGCAAATTCCCTATTTATATATTTCAGTCACTTTCACAATCTCCTCTGTCAACTCTGACCCATTTTGTAACATGAAAGCATAAAATGTGAATAAAGTATATTATGGATGATGAGAGTTCATTATGAATACAACAGAAGAGATCTTTTAACAGAAAACAAGTAACTTTCTACAACTCGTCGTGTGAATATGGATGAAGATGATCCGCCTCCTGAGCAGCTTCCGTCTTTGCGAACAGTGCATGATGCTTCACCACCTCGTCGTACGACAACTTTCCGTCTTTGTCATCATCCGCATTGTTCAGAAGACTGTCCGCTTCGAACGATCCAGTGATGGAACCATCGATGAGCAGCCAGTCACTCAGTTCCTCTCCAGTCAACTTTCCGTCCTTGTTCTTGTCATAGACGGTGTGGAATCTGAAGTAGAAGAAGTTAATGGCAATACTCGAAACGAATAACTCACCTCTCCTTCTCGACTTTGTACCACTCGGTGCCTCTCTGATCATCCAGTTCACCCAGGAATTCCCTTTCGTCAATCGCCCCATCTCCATTTGAATCCTTTTCCAGAAGAGTTACTGCGATGAGAACGGGATGCATGTGTGGATGATGTTCCGGATTAATGAAACTGGCGAGTTCCTCCATGTTCAGCTTGCCATCTTTGTCCTCGTCTGCTTCTGAACGGGCTCCAATGAAGCGGAATTCAAGAAAAAAGAAACGAACGTTTGAAGTACATTTTGTCTTGTGCGATGAGTGATTCCTCTTCCTTGTTATGCAGTTCCTCATCCGGGAACGAGTCTGCCAGATACTCTTCCCATGATACGAATCCGTCGGCATTCGCATCCAACTCGCTCATTCTCTCCACAGCTTCCCGATCGACGGTCTTCTGATATGACTCCGAAACCCACGCCAACAGCTCTGATCGATCTGCGAAAAAGCTCCGAGTAAACATGCATATCGATTTCTCTGTTCTCACCAACAAAACCATCTTGATTTGTGTCCAGAGCTTTTGCGAACTTCTCCACACTCTCCTTGCCCGATCTAAGATTTAGTTTCTGTTGAGCTGCAGGTTTATGTTGATCTTTCGGGGAAACCGGACCATCTGTCTGAATATCTTGAAGTTCAGAAAGCGATGGGGACCTGTCCACTCACGACACGTTCCTTTTCCGATCTCACTGCAGTTGAAATCGATAGGATGGTGAGGGAAACTACGAATATGGAACATTTGAGACGCATTGTGAATAGAATAATGGAAACGGACAGAAAATGTGTCCAGTGGCCAGATGGTCCACGTCTTTTCTCCAAAACCGTAGTATGTACTAGTCACTAAACAGAGAAATGCGTCAGCGATGCACGAGAAATGCGCACATTTCTCTCATGAGAGAAGGAGGGATGACTGAATATTGGAAGGAGTTTCTGAATATTTTCGAGCTATTTCCTAGTTCGAGAGAGCGATCGAGAGATCAACCACGTATGTCTGTAGCTTCGGTCGTCGACGTGATGAGTTTCTCTCCAGAAGAGAACATGGAAAAACGATTCAAGAAAGAGATGCAGGTTTATGTACACGACAGTACACGACACCGTTGTGTTCTATCAGAGTACCCTGGTCCCTTCAACAACAATGTTGAAGGGACCAGGCCACCGTTGTGTTTTATCAGAGTACCCTGGTCCCTTCAACAACAATGTTGAAGGGACCAAAAAGGAAAAAAAAGGATGGTCGTGGTAAGATTCCCCAGTGGAATCCCTGAACAATCGCGAGCAGGAGCTCCTTGAACGACCCATCCGAAGACAGGTGTTCGTTGAGCATCCCACGAACAATCGTTCCTTCCACGACAATTTATGAGCTCTCGCCGCCCTTTTATACTGATTTCTTATCAGTTCCACGTCAATAGCTCCACATAATTCGTTTATTGTCATCCTGCCACGGTGACCTCTGGAGGAGGGCGGCTGCGTGAAAATTATGAAACAAATGTTGAAAATGAAAACGTGAATGTTTTCAGCTGGTTTTCAGAGAATTTTCAGAGAAGGAAGGACATCTTCATGAACAGGCAATCAACGAAAAAGTAAAACATAACGGAATAACGGAAGGAAGACTTCCGTATTCACAATTCAGCTTTATTCGTTATTTGTCCCTTCTTATTGACGTATTTGATCTCCGTCGTGTACTTGCGGATCTCTTTCTTGAATCGTTTTTCCATGTTCTCTTCTGGAGAGAAACTCATCACGTCGACGACCGAAGCTAGTTTTCTGAAACAAACAAAGACTCAATCAAACAACCAGGCGACCAAATAACTCACGCTGATGACTTTCCTCCCAGAGACGGAACATCTTCGTGTCTCGAGAAGCTTCTCTCCTCCAAATCTTGCTCATCTGCAAACTTTATCACTTCCATCGTCTGCGGCATGAAGGCTATTGTGTCCCTCCGCTCGTTCAGTTTGTCATTCAAAGTGTTCTCGTGCATATACTGAAACAGGGGATGAGTACAAGAACAGTTATCTGGAATGGACTCGCCTCCAGGATGTCCATTGTCGTGATCTTCTCTTTCTCGGGATACCTCTTCCTTATCTCCTCGATGATTTTCAGTAACTCTTTGACTTGTACATCCATCTGCTCGGTCTGGGTTCGCTTTCGTTTGAAGTTGATTCGCCGACCAAAGTAATGAATCTTCATGAACAGCTCTTTCAGTTCCAACGCAGCCAACTCGGCACTCATAGACAGAACTGCCACTCCTGAACTCAGCAATGACTTCTCTCTGTTTCTCCTTATTGAACAAACCGCAAGTAACAAATACAAAGATGTAGATGATCGTAAGGATGTGGTTCAGTTCGTTCGGCATCTCACTCATTGTCAAGTTGGCCACCAAGTTGAATGTGAGGAAGAAGGACTCGATGAACGTGGCACGACCGCCCGCGGCAATGTAGAGAACACCCCCGAGCATGCAGAAGATCAGAAGAATCGAAGCATTGATCACCAACGGCAGCCGCTTCTCCGGCATCTCGTCAGAGTCAGTAGTCTGTTCTTCCTCCAGAAGAGTATCCTTTTGAGTGGCACACTCCGACATGGAGCCTGTATCCTGAACAAGTCGTTTGAATGCATGAAGCCGTCTCTTCTCGTCACGAGCTCGATGTCTCTCCATGATCACTCGCTTCATGATTTTCAGTTTGTGCACAAGATCCAGATACTTTGAATATATCTCCAGGACAATATGCGACAGAAATCTTCCAAAATCTACAGCAGCCAGGACCATAAGAGGGATTCCGACTAATCCGTAGATGATAGCGAAACACTGTCCGATTGGAGTGACTGGGACCGCGTATGCGTATCCGGTGGTTGTCTGAAAGCTCTACTGCGGAACTCGGATACTTCAGCCGAGGGATTTCTTATTCAGAATGTTGGCATCTCACCAGAATACTCAGAGCATAAAGGATGGAACTTCTCTTTGTCCACCTCGGAGGCAATGCATCGTCACTGATTCCTGATGTTGTTGATTTGAATTCTCTTCCCTCGTGATATGTGGAAAGACTGAAAAAGACAGGAAGAGCTTGCCGATAGTGCCTTATCCCTATTTACCCTGACAATTGTTTCAGAAGCTTTGGTTTGTACTCTTCGTACTTCCTCTCGTCGCCAATCAACGTCTTCACCTCGTTCTCGATGTTTTTGTATCTTTGTCGAATCAGATTCAATTTCGCCAGTTGTATCTTTTTATCAGCGTCATATTCCTGATAATAAAACGCATAAGCACCTAGAAGAAGATAGAGAAACAGGAATACGGCGAGTCCGACGTGAGGAAGTGCCATTTTGAGCATCTGAAGTGGAGAGACATCCGGTACACGAACATTGTCGATTTCCCACCTTCTTCAGCTTGTTCTGCACCGGCAATTCGGTACTTGAAGAGTTTTCCTCGGACATTTTAGCAAGAAAATACGAATATCTGTGAGAATGGAAAAATTTTGGGTGCGAAATGGATGAAGATGAAGAGGACTCATGTGGTGTGCTTCATACGAATTTATATCAAATTAAGAAGAATTGGTCGGTCGACTCGGTTTTCAATAAATACCCGTGCACAATTCAGAATAAACGAGACGACAAAAACAACAAACGGGGGAAGAGAAATGCGTTATTGTGTGGAATCGGGGTTCAGTTCGACGAGCTTCTCGAGCATCTTGTCGTTCAACGTCCGCCAGAAGAGTGACTCTTCGCATTCGATGTCTGTCGTGAAGAACACCTGAACACGAATGATTCAAACATTCAGAAGCACTTGTCGCGGTGAATGAAACACATACCTGGACGAAATTGGTTTTCTTTGTGAGCCGAAGAGTTATCGACTTTATGAACTCTCGTTGCGCGTTGTCTCCGTCGACGAGCATCGTGAAGTTGGGGAAATGAGCCAGGCCGATCGAATCGATTTTGCTGAAATCATTGGTTTTTTTTTCCGATTTAGAGCAGACAAACCTGTCCCCCACCCAGATCCACGCACTGTCGGTCGAGTAGAGCACGTATCCGCTGAGATCTCGTCCGCAGAGCTTTTCAGTAAACTCCATTCGTCTAATCGGGCTTGTCGTCGTCATTTGTACCTGTAAGATGGATATTTCAAGCGTAAGACACGGGAGATGCAAATAGTGGAAAAAAGAGAATTCGTCTTCTTCTTCCGAGAGGAGTACACCACAAAAGAATGTCAAGAAACCTAGGCCACCGAAATCAGAAAATTTTGTGTAAATTTTGACACAATGCAGAGACGGGTCTAAAGGAATCAACGCTGGAATTCTAAGTTCCTTCATTTTCTAATTGCTGACAAGAGTTCACCCCATGCCGTCAGCTGATTTTTCTCGAAATCTTCAAGACTCATTTTCTTTTGACGGCTTCAAATCGGGGTTGCAGGTTTCAAAGAACAACAAAGGTGAAGATCGCGTTGGACTCCAACGGGAAGCTTGGTGCTGGCTGATCAGCTAGAACCGGCTCGCGACGATGAATGCCGACTGGACTATGGAGGTTGACGAGCACGAAGGAAGAATCGTCTTTTTTGGTCTCGGAAACAGTTCCGTAAGAGTGCTCGGAGTTCACCAGCTGGACAATCGCAGTCTCACGATGCCGTCCGATGCGCCGCAGTTTGAACTGGTCCGGAGACACTCGACGCTCATGGGATTGTCCATGAAATTGTGAGTTTCTGCAGGAAGGTCCCTGTCTCATTGCTACTTTCAGAGAATACAGTAGC
>LR537889.1:336513-433121 GCA_900883565.2 Caenorhabditis panamensis
CCCCACTATGGAACACGGCGGCCGATATGGATTAGGAACGACTTGTCTCGCTCTCGGATACCCAAAACAGTTACCATTCTGCTTCTATCGCTGTAAGTCCCCTTTAACAGTGTTTTCATAGTTCCTAATGTTCTCCTTTCAGGAAAATCGCCTAAAATGTTTTGTCGAAGAGCGACACTTCAACGGTGAAGCAATGATGCATCCGGACTGGACAATGGAAGTGGAATTGGGAGAAGGGAGGATCATCTTCTATGGGCTCGGAAACAGCTCGATCCGTGTTGTCGGCGCTCAGGAACTTGAGAATCGTCGCCTTCCGATGCCAACTGATGTGCCGCACTTCGAGATGGTGCGGAAGCACCCGACTGTCAAGGGCTGACCCGGCAATCGTGAGTTTTCGCAGAAAGGTCCCTGTCTCATTGTTACTTTCAGAGAGTACAGTGTACACGTCACACTCATGGAGACAACGTTGGTTTTCGCCTGTAGGATCGTCGGACTGCTCAACACTATGCTCGATAAATGTGAGAATTTCTTAATTTCTGACAAACTTCTAGGTTAAATTCCAGCAAACTTCAATTCTCCGGAAGTTGTGCCACCACGACTTCAGAATCACGAAACCGGAGAGCAAATCTGGCTGCGAAGAGCTCACACTCATCTGAAGATGCTGCGAGAGGAGCTCCACCAAGATCTACGCCAACAGGTACGGGGAGGTTTCTGATTTTAATAGATTTCTCCTTTAGAAAGCCGCCCGAAAGAGCGCATATTCGACCCGGAAGACGTGCGCAACCGCCGACGTTCTTCCGACGACGACACCAGAAACGACAGTCGAGGAGGAATTGTTAGTAAATAAGTCCCGTTCATATTGTGAGATCACCTATTTCTTTTGATAATGCTTCAAATAATTATTTTACTCATCCTGACGAAACAGATTGTCTGATAAGACATTGTCGAACGAGAAGGGAACAAGTTCCCATAAATCATCATTCATATCAAGTCACCGAGTAAAAAAACACCAAAAAACTACTGAACTGCTCGATTCGGCAGGTTATAAGTACACAAATAGTACAAGAAAATAGGGATTGAGAAATGAGCACAGGAGAAAAAGAAGAGAGAAAGAAGAGAAAGGTCTTTTCGCGAAGACAGTTATACTCGTATCACAAAGCAGTCTATCCGGTCGTTCCGTTTGATCACAGCGCACTTCTGACGCCGAGTTTCTGCTTGTACACCCACTCTCCTTCCTTATCGCTGGTTTCGAAGAGAAGAGGAGTCCATTTTTCTCCGGCCTCGAGACGTTCCTGAAAAACACAGCGTTACTATCAGAAGTTCAGAATTTCAGATATTCACCTTGGCTTCTTTTCGCTGTCTCTGTTCGATGAATCTCTTCGAGGTCGTGGCTGTTTGAATTCGGTCCCTAAGCAACGCGGCTGTCACATGTCTCCATAGTCGTCTGCTCTCCCGCTTTCCTTGCTGCATAACCGGTACACACTCCTTCTTCACTTCCGGCTTCGCCTTGACATCCACGAACGTGTACTCTTCTCCACTTGGTGGCTTCGCGTACATCGTTCCGTTCCACTCTCCACGGATTGTCAGAATAGGTTTCTTGACACCTTCCCGGTTAATTGATCCTTGGATTCGATGTGGTTTTCCACCAAAGAACGGCTTTGTCAAGAACTCAATGTCAGCGTAGTAGCCCGTCTTCTCGCACACCACCTTCACTTTTCCTCCGAACTCGAACCAGGGAGTGCTCATGATGGAACGACCGTATCCACTCGGGAAAGTGATTGTGTACTGCTCATCTCCGTAGTTGTGAAGTGTTAGAATTCCCTCTCCGATGCTCGCAACTCCAATCGAGAGACCAAGGAAAGAGGATTTGGTGTAGATGTGGGCGTTGAACGAGATGCCTTCCGACGGCATTTCGGCGTAGAATGCAGAGATTGGCGGGTGGTGACTGACTTGCTCAGCGATGAATGTCAGCTGATTGTCATCTGATCCAGGCCACGGTCCTGCTTCGACCTTCTTTCCGCTCAATTTCAGGTTGGGAACAGAGTATCGGCAACGGAATGTCTCTCCGAGAATTGCATTGTACGGCTTCTTGGCGACTCCACTCTTTCGGGCGGCATAGAACGAGTTCAAGTAGTATCTCACGACAGCACTAAAACAAGAATACTTTAGAAAAGCTATCGAGAACTCGGAACTCACATCATCCGCTTCTCCGCCGAGTCGATTCCGTTGGTGGCAATGAAGAGATCCGGATGAGCGAAGAAGTCGGCGTACATCTCGAGCAGAGAGCGACGTTCCAGAATGAACGTCGGCAGAGTGACCTTGGTGAGATCCATCCCGACGCTCACCTGTCCGATCATATGCATTAGAACGGATCCGTGCTCCTGCTGAACGTTTCCGATGTCGTGCTCCTCGGCATTGTTGTAGATCTCGTCAAAGTCCTCGTGCGAGTCACCAAAGTCAAATCCATCCTCATCCTGCAAAAAGGGCAATTCAGTGTTGTATTCCCATCAATTTTTAATCCATCTCCCACTTACAGATGACATAATGGCTGCGTCAGAGCGTCGCTCCGAGTCTCCAGCCTCCGGACTGCTTTTTTCGCTCTCGAACTTGTCCAAATCGATCAGTTCCTCGTCGGCGTCGTAGAACTCTTCCTCGTCACTGCTGAAAAGAGAGCCGAGAACATTTGCACTAACAGAGAGCGACCGCCCGTCCGTCCATCTCTCCTTTTCTTTCTCTCAGTTGCCTCTGGCGCTCCCAAAACACAATCCAATTTGTTTCACACATAGAGAAAAGACAGAGCATTTGGAAGGAAAGATGGGCAGCAACCGGATGACGGTTGAGAGTGTGCAAAGGGAATCGAATGGAAGACTCACCTCGCGTAGGACTCGGCTCGCGTCGGCTTCAGATGATCAAGATGCTGGATGCCGGAAATTGGACTGAGCGACTGCTTCGAAGATGGCTGACTGGTGGTCTGCGTCGAGTCGGAGACGGTTCCACGCGACTCCGGCACTGGCTGCACACGTTTTTTGGTTAGACACATGGCACTTTGAAAAGAGAAACGAAAAGGTGAGAACGGGAGATCGAAATGGAGTAGGGACGGGGGGCAGCGAGGGAATGAGCACTTTCTGGTTATGAATTATGAATGTTGGGGGTTTCTAGAGCAAGCGGTTATAACCAAGAAACAGACGAAGACTGCTTTTCGGGGAGAGCCAGAAAGTGCGCCTGGACAGCTATAAAACTACCGACGCCGTGTCCAGGTGCCATAAAAACGTTTTAAACTCGACTACGGGGCATCAATTCGGAACGATCGAGGGGAAACAGAACTACGTGGCGAAACGTTGTCAAAATTTTGCAGTTTCTCAAGCCCGAGAACACGTCACTGTTGTCTAGAAAAAGGTGAGTGCATCGAGTCTCTGTGCTTTTCAATTTGTGACGTCATGTGAGCTTCGTTACAAAACGGACGGATGCAGAATAAACCGCTGCGAGTGTCCACCACAGCGATGCATGCGTCGTCTCAGTCTCACTGCTACAAAAACCATCGAAAATAGACAATTCGTCGCCCCCACACACAATTTTCATACCGAACGGTTCGATTCGTAGCAGCGGTGAGACCGTAAAAAACTATCGAAATGGCGGAAGTCGTGGGAAAGTTTTGCAAAACAAATGGGCCGCAAGAAAGCAGCAACAAAACGGAAATGCTCTCCGCGGAGCCAAGACCCGAGGACCAGCGGAGCTAATAGAAGTCATAAAACTTGCTTCTGCGAATAATCGGGCGATAAATCAAAGAATGCTCATTCTCTTTTCCCTTCACTATCCGATTTCGAATCTCACCGGAACAAAAACGAAGAGGAGAAGCGGATCGCCGACGAAAAGAACCAAGTGATTGCTAAGAAATGACCAAAGGCTGATAACCGATTTGATTTAACTGCCACGAATCAGAAAAACGGTGGGAACAAGTGACGGGAGTCACGTGATAATTGGTTGGAAATAGAAAGTGATACACAGAGAAAGAGGCAAGTCTGACGACCTTTGTGATAAGAAACGGCCATCCGGCCAACTTGTACGGGCGGTCAGACCCCAGACGGATAGTGTAAACAGGGAAACCTGACACGGATCTGAGAGACCAACTTGACGGCGTGAAAAATAACACGTAATATCTTCTAGAGTGGATTCTGACTCATTCTCACACACTTCATCAGAAGGGAAACACGACGCTTTGGGTATTCGTGGTCACTTGTTTCGTTTCGATGACGTCGTGCAGTCTACTGCGGCGTGATTATTTCGGTTTGTGATCTCTTTCTCTCCGTTTCCCCGTATCCCACCTGGACAACCTCAATTACGGGATAATCTCATTGGGCAGCTCAATCGTCTAGTCGATGGTGGGTTCTGGTTTTGAAATATAGCCTATTCGTTCGAAAAATGTGAGAAGTTGAGTAGAGAACGAGATATAAGCAAGAGAAGCACTAATCAATCGACAGTGTTTTAATTCCGAAACAATCCAGGTAAAAGTGACGTCAGATTTGGCACCCGTACGTTCGAAATAACAGACTACAAGTTTGCCAACACTGACTCATAATACCACAAAACTGTGCTCTCGCAATCGCGCTCTATTTGACGGATTAGTTGACCAAGGATCTACGATCATGAGGGGGAAGTTCTCACCGTTTCGAGAAGAATATGAGCAGACAAACCTTTTCGTTCAAGTCAGGATGCGTGAAAATCAATTTGTCCGTCTTCGCATTCGGATCGAGACGCGCTTGAGCCATCTGAAAAGAAGACAGAAATAGAATTTGACTCGTATTTCAATGACACGTGGTCAAGCTCCGAATTGTAATTGCTCATTTCCGGATGAACTCTTCAAGTACCTGGAGGTAGATTATGGCGTGTTTCACATTGTTCGTCAAGTTATTGCTCGCCGCGATCAGCGAATCGATTGTCTTCTTCTCGTCCACCGCCTTCTCGCCACTCTTCAGCTGCTCCAGCTCCTTCACTTTCTCCACCAACGTCTTCAGAAACTCGTTCGCTTCCTCCGTCTTCTGTCTGAAGTGCTGAGCGGGAGTGGTTCCGACGGATCCGTTGGTCTTCGCGTATCCACTGCTCGCACGGATCGAATTCTCCAGGATTCGAACCCACTGGTTTCGTTCTCGCAAGTCGCGACCTTGCATGTGAAATGTCTTTCCTTCGACCGTGATTGTAAACAGACTGTTGTTCTCTCCATCGATACCGACCACTGCACCGTTTAGACGAATTTGACCTGAAAATTACAGTTTTTCTTCCATAGAGACCGATTCAGGCAGGAAATAGACTGTTCTGCTGAGCGATGCACTGCAAACAAACAAGCACCAACCTCTCTGCTGCCCTTTCAGCATCTTTTCCCGTGACGTGTAGTACAGCAGTGTGTCGTTCTCGATTTTGAACCAGCGGTACTGCCAGCCATGCACCATATTGGTCCATTTCGAGAGAGGACCTTCCATTGTTGGTCTGGAAATTGAGAAAAATGACTGGAGCAATGGAAAAAAATGAACGAGTAGAGGAAACAGAGAGTGGAACAGAGAGGGCGCCGGGATGCGAAAGGAGAGGAGAGCGAGAGGGTAAACGGGCGCGCGGGAGGTGGCCAGTGTCGTCGGTTTTGCCTCCTACCAACACCGACACGCACATTGAGAAGGAGATAAGAAAGGAATACACGTGGTGGTAGTTGTGCGGCGAATTCGCGGAAGAAAAGAACGGAGCGAATGCAAAAAAGCATGCAGATTGAGAGCGACGCCTCGGCGCAGCGAACCGACAGCGGCGTCGTTGCTGGTGCGCGCGCCCGGCAGGACACCATACTGGCACGTTTTTTGTGTTGCGCAAGCTGATTTACTTATGTAAATACGTAGCGGTACTTGGTTTTTAACTTATTTTCTAAAAAAACTATGTATTTTGCGTTGAAAATTTGAAAAAAGCGAAAGAAATCTTCCGAAAACTTTGGAGTCTTTCCGCTACCGTAGCTTTGCAACTTAAAGGCGCATCACTCATTTTTAGGCACGGGTCTCGAAACGAATCTCTTGTTTTAGGATTTTTAAGCTTTACAGTAGGTGATTTTTTTGGTTTTTGAATGCACAATTGTGTGAATCTTGAGACTTTTCCACTATTACAAAACTTAAAAAACAATTTAAAATTTGCAAATATATGAATTTCTTCTTCAAAGTGAAAATAGTTCCGTCTACCGTAGTTTAAAGGCGCATAGAATCTTTTAGGCCCGATTCATTTCGAAAAAGGCGAGTTCCGTTTTCTTTTGCTCTCTCAAAACGCTTGAATTTTGTTTTCCTCTTTTTTTTGCTTTCTTCTACGTTTCGAAAAAACGATTTTCTATCGGAACAAACGCGCCGCGCGAGCTGGTTGACCAATAAGTGTGAAAGCAAAGGCTGAATGAAGGCGTCGCTCCGTGGCTTACGAGTCTCTTGGGGTTCATCCCAAATGGGGCGGTGCCCTGTTCTTTTTGTTTGGAAACTACATGTAATTTAATTAAAATGGTTTGTCCCCAGTGCGTTGGCGTCCGAAGGCTGAAGAGCAGTGAGTTCCGCAAAAAGACATGCGACAAGAGACTCTCGTGAGCCAGGGGAAGACAGAAAAGGCAGGAAACAAGCGAAAATTTGAAGAGCAGAGTGAGTGGAAGGGTCCGGTCCATTTCTCGTTTTAGCCGCTGTCGCCGTCACACCATTTGATGAAATATGTCGTTGCAGCGAGAGAAAGCTAGCACTCTAGAGAGCTGACAGCATATTTGAGCACGTAATTCGCGAATTACTGGCTGCGAGAAACACGAGCAGGACCAATGAAATATGAGCGATAGCGCCACGAGAACACCGAAAATGGCACGTACTCGCATGTGATGCCAGGCTAAAACGAGCAAAAGGGATTATTATATCGGGTGGAGAAGGAGGGAAACGGCGAGAGGCGATATGAAAACAAAATATCTGGGGATGGAAGGGCGCATATACTCCATAAATAAAAGCATAAAATGGCAGAAAGACTCGTGATTGATTCCGGAGGGTTTTCTGCAAGAGAACACTCTTGAATGGGGTCGTGACGATGATGCGATGCTCGATAACAACCCTTGATAGGGGAGACCGAAACACGTGGTGGTGTCTGATTCATGGTCGTTCACGATTCGCGAATTTCGCTGAATTCAGCAGGTATTAGCGCGGAACGATCGAGTAAATCGGATTCCGCAGCTTCGCCTCTCTCCTCTCCAGTTGCAATGTTGGGACGATTAGATTCGATGATCAGCAGTTCATATTTTCCCAAGGGATAGCCGAGCGCCTTGTGCCCGCCATGGCAGACACGACATCAAAGTTCAATTTGTTGTTTTCTCACTTTTCGATCAATCGATTGGTGGTTGTGGCAACAACAAGCTTCTTCCACTTGCACTAAAAGTGTTCAGTGTCGAACAAGTGACGATCTCGTGTATTCTGTGCAGTTCCCAAGAGATCTTTGGCCGGGAATAGTTTGATTTCTGCCCTCCTAACTCAATTAGTCGGCCAATTTTCGACAAAGGTCGATCTCCTCGTGACTCCCGTTTCACCGTGCTGTGAAGTGTAAATAACAACAAAACAACTGTGCCCAAACCAGTTCTCTAAACCGAGCCATCGGCACGTAGTCCTCTGTTTCGCCTGCCATCCGTCCCAATTTCGCTCCTCTCCCTCCTCGGTCTCTCGTGTTTTTCAGTCCCCATCCCCACTTCTCATGGTCCCTGCCAACTTTACATCGTAAGAAATAAACAAGGACGGAGTCCCCGAGAATTCATCATTTTCCCTTTTTTCTAGGTCCATTTTCTCTGCTTTTGACAATCGATACTCTCTTTTTGTCCGTCTTTCCCCTCTTCGTCACTAATGCCCTCTAGGCTGAAATATCGTGTGAACATTTCGATAAGAGACGAAAGAAATTGCAGTTTGTGCGAGAAACCCCACCGACTCGGCCTCCACTCTCTTCGTCCCGTTCGCGTTTCACTTGGTGAGTTTTCACGTTTTACGTTACCAACACGTGTCATCGCCTGACAGTGATGTTGGCGGTATTTCGCGTTGTGTTACTTCACGATGGACACCGTTGTGGACTATGTGTATTGGATAAAGTGGGTTTTGACTGGGGAGAACAGATAATGGGTAGATTTCAAGATGAGGATACTACTAGAGTAGTTGTTTTCGGAAAAGGTTGCCTTGTTAGGCTTCAGCTCGTTCTTTTCTAGAAATAGAACTCCCCATTTTGAGAGGGACGAGAAGCGTCTAAAAGATGCATTCGCCAGCCGAGAAACCAGGAAATATAACAGCAAACAGATAGAATGGCGAGAGATAGACAGCGAAATAGGTGCACTGGACAATTGTTTGTTGTCCCTTTCCCCAGCTTCTCTCGTTGCTTTTTTGCTATCTTTTGAACCTACCAGTTGGGTAGCCACGTGGTGTTTTGGCTAGAAAAATGCAAGAAGATGAAACGGAAAATAATGAAAGAAATCGACATGATTCTTGCCGACTGGAGATTTCTTGGCATTTGGAAAGAATGCTTTTCCATCAAATCCCTCTCGAATATTCTCTGTGGCATTTGCCAGATTGCTGAGTAAATTGGATTCGAGCGAAGAAAAAACCCAAATGTTATATTTTATTGTCGTTGTAAAGCGATCTCGCGAGATTGCATAATTTTGAGAAGAATATAAACTAGGGACCGTGAGAACTGTTTCCCTCGCAGATCAAACTATCATTTCTGCTCTCTCGGTCTCTTGCGCACCCGGTACTCGCAAACTCACAAATTTACCAACACAACGTGGTTACTTTTTCGTGCAAACTTGCGTCCCGCCAGCATTCGAGTGCCTGCCGACCCGCGTGGACTACTCGTCTGTCTGTTATCATCCCTCTATCACCTACGCCCTGTCCCCAACACACGTTTATCACCTAACAACGTCTTCTTTCGATGAAATCGCCTTATTCTCTTGAACTTTTGTCATTTTTGCAGCATGCGAACCGCCCAGGCAATCACCGGACTCGTCGCCCGTCGCTTCTTCAGCAACACCAACAGAATCATGGCTAGCGGAAAGGTAAATTTTGGTTAGAAATCAGGAATATGAAATAAGCAGTTTTCTTTTCAGACTTTGGACGTCTCCAACATCAACCCAAATGTGATCACAATGCAGTACGCTGTTCGTGGCCCAATCGTCATCCGGGCTGTCGAACTCGAGAAGGAACTCGCCGCTGGAGCCCAGAAACCGTTCCCGAACGTCATCAAGGCCAACATCGGAGATGCGCATGCCATGGGACAGAAGCCGATCACTTTCATCCGCCAACTTCTCGCTTGCATCGCCAATCCATCCATCATGGAGACTGACAAGAGTCTGCCATCCGACGTCGTCGAGCACGCCAAGGCCTTCCTCGGAAGTTGCGGAGGACAATCCGCTGGAGCATACAGTCAGAGCACCGGAGTGGAGATCGTCCGCAAGCACGTCGCCGAATACATCAAGAAACGTGACGGAGGAATCCCATCCAACTCGGAGGATGTTTGCTTGTCCGGAGGAGCCTCCGAATCGATCCGTAACGTTCTCAAGCTGTTCATCAACCGCAACAACCCGAAGAAGGTCGGAGTCATGATCCCGATCCCACAGTACCCTCTCTACTCTGCTACTCTCGAGGAGTTCGGACTTGGACAAGTTGGATATTACCTCAGCGAGTCCAGCAACTGGTCCCTTGATGAAGCAGAGCTCGAAAGATCCTTCAACGAACACAACAAGGAATACGACATCCGCGTGCTCTGCATCATCAATCCTGGAAACCCGACTGGTCAGGTGCTCTCCCGCGAGAACATCGAGACTATCATCAAGTTCGCTCAGAAGAAGAAGCTCTTCCTGCTTGCTGATGAGGTCTACCAAGTGAGTTTTTATATCATTTCACAGAATTGAAGCTGATGTTCATAATTATTATTTAGGACAACGTGTACGCACAAGGATCGCAGTTCCACTCGTTCAAGAAGGTACTCAGCGAGATGGGAGAGCCGTATAACAAGTAAGTGTTATCTGAAGACAACATCAAATTAGCACCTGTCATCCATCACACCTCGTCATTATACCGTTGGTTAGAGACAACTGAAAAGACAAAACCACCTGTTTGTGAATCGGGAACAATGGGAATTCTTTCAGACTCGAGCTCGCATCTTTCCACTCTGTCTCCAAGGGATACATGGGTGAATGTGGAATGCGCGGAGGATACGTCGAGTTCCTCAACCTCGACCCAGAAGTCTACGTGCTCTTCAAAAAGATGATCTCTGCAAAACTCTGCTCGACAGTTCTCGGACAAGCCGTCATCGACGCCGTTGTCAACCCACCGAAGGAAGGAGAACCGTCGTACGCCCTCTGGAAGCAGGAGAAGGACGCCGTCCTGGCTTCTCTCAAGGAACGTGCCACTCTCGTCGAGAAGGCATACAGCAGCATCGACGGAATCAGCTGCAACCCAGTGCAAGGAGCAATGTACGCTTTCCCACAAATCACGATCCCACAGAAGGCTGTCGAGAAAGCACGATCCCTCAATCAGGAACCGGACTTCTTCTACGCCATGGAGCTGTTGGAGAGCACTGGTATCTGCATCGTGCCAGGAAGCGGATTCGGACAGAAAGACGGAACTTACCACTTCAGGTGAGTCAGATACTTTCTCTAAACCTAGTTCTCAATTCATTCATCTTTCCAGAACGACGATTCTCCCACAGCCAGCTCTGTTCAAGGACATGCTCGCCCGGTTCACCGACTTCCACTCTAAATTCCTTGCCCAGTACAAGTAGACCCCCTCGCTGTTTCCTCTATTCATTGTCACTTCGCTCTCCTAGCCAAAAATCCGGTAGGGTATAATTGCCTTTTCTGTGAATAGAACCCAAGTTATTGCATTTATAAGCTAATAAATTGATTTTCTAACACGACGTGCCCTCACACCATCCAATCTTCTCCAGGAGCACAGTCCCCCTCCAATACCCCGTCATTGTCTTCTTCCCCCATTCCACAGTCTTATTTACCATCTGACCTCTCCAGAAGACGTCGAGAAGGTGTCTCCGTTATTCTGTTTGTTCCCAGTCTTTTCCCTCGTCGTATCACTGTTTGGCAACCGTTCTCGACACTTCTCTTCGTCGGACAACTCCGTTTATTATCTCTACGCAACCACTCTGACCTGTTGCATCCAGAACAAACACTTTCATAACTGAGATAATCCAAATCCGGGGTCATTGGTCCACGAAAGATATCCGTCGAATTCAGGAGAGAAAATATCGTCGTCTAGAACCTACAGCATATTATAAACATACAGAATAGGTCTTTTCAACGTACAGTGCGTGCTAGTTCAATAACCTGTGCCTTGAACAGTTACTCAGACCCATCTCTCGCAGTAGGCAATTTCAGCAACACGTCCACAACACGTTTCCGGTCCCCTTTCTCTGCGTCTCTCTCTCCCCCTCACTGTTTCCATCGATAAACGCTGTCTGTCCGGGTCAGCAGATCATTATAGACCCTGTGGACTCACATTGGTTTAGCGGGCCTTCAGACTGTCATTACCCTCTTCATCCTTTCGTGATCTCTTCCGTTTCGTTTCGTTGTGTTATCCACTCGTTTCTCCCCCACTTGACCTTTCAATTTTCAGCACAAGATGGCTCAACCGAACGTCAACCCGATGCAGATGACTCAACAACACATGGAGCAGATGCAGAATCCCGGATTTCCGATGATGAACTTGTACGGAAACGGTTACGATTCCAACAACATGCCGGCCATTCATCAACAGTAAGCGACAATTGTTCCGTTCTTGTATCAAAGACTTTCCAGATTCGTACCAGACTTCATTCAAATGTACATGGCTATGGGGAACCAAGCCAACATGGGACCAGGAATGCCACCACCTGCAATGACACAGATCCCAGAAAAGCAGCCGGATCAGCAGACGCCTCCGATAGAAGATAGGGACTCCGGCAACGATACCCTCTCGCCGATACTTTCCCAGCAGCATTCCAAGTGGGTTCAGTTTCTTTCATCTCATTGGCACCCTCCGTTGCGTAATGTTTGAACGAGAGGCGGCTGCGTTTTGTGGTCCGTTGCGCGCAATCTGTGTGTTCGTGTGGGGTCAGGAACGGAGTAAGAGAGGACAGAGGAAGGGACAGCCGTTACGATGTGTCAGACTGTCCAGAGATAGACAGATAGATTAGTTGTGACGTGGCAGTCAGTAGAATAAAGGAACAGGGCTAAAAAATGCATTATGATTCCTGCCGCGCTAATGGAATAAGGAAACAATAGGCACTCGCCGTCGACTGTCTTTTAACTTAAAGGGGGCTGAAAAAGGAGGGTACAACTTTGTTGCAAATTGTAGAGAAAGTGCCCCTGGCACATAATCCATCAGCCGTTTTTTTTCTGAAATTTTCTCCGATTTTTAAAAATTCGTCAAACATGACGATTATTGCATTTGAGCAGTTAGAGAAAAGTCTCTCGTCGCGCCGCACTATTTCTCGACCGTTTCTCTGCGTCTCTCTTGCCGCCACACTCTCTCGTACCTGCTCGATTGCGAAATCTTGCGAGAGAGTGTGGCAGCAAGAGAGACGCAGAGATTTTCTCTAACTGCTCAAATGCAATAATCGTCATGTTTGACGGATTTTTAAAAATCGGAGAAAATTTTAGAAAAAAAACGGGTGATGGATCATGTGCCAGGGGCACTTTTTCTACAATTTGCAACAAAGTTGTACTCTCCTTTTTCACCCCCCTTTAATCCTGTACCTGGTTCTCACTGTTGTTCGAACCCTCTTATCTCACCGACCCTTCTGCCTGCAGCCCGCGCTATGACAAACGATGCCAGGAGGCTAATTACTAGCGATGTTATCTAGATTGACTAGTTGTTTTATCTTATCACGTCCCAATCTTTTCAGTTCATCCAGCGCAGCCACGTCTCCACAGTTTCCTGGAAATGCGGATCCCTTCCAACAACAGATGGCTGCCATGCAGATGCAGGTGCAACAGAATCAGGCACAAATGCAGCTCCCGAGCAGATCATCCCCGTACGATATCAACAGTCTACTCAACTTCGTTTCGGAGAAACCATCTCAAACAGATTATTACAATGAACAGAACAAGGAGAATGAGCAGAGTCGCAAGAGCAACATGAAAGTTCAAAGAAGGAGACGGGAAACCCCATTCGAGAAAATGAGCCAAGAGATGGTGCACGATCCGATGGCAGTGTATAGGAGGGACTTCCGAGATCAGTGTGCAGTGTGTGCTGACAACGCGACTGGCTACCACTACGGAGCGATGAGCTGTGAGGGATGCAAGGGATTCTTCCGTCGACATGTAACGAATGAAACCAAGATGAAGTGTTTGCTCCAAGAAAAGTGTCGGTTCTCGTTCGAGAACTGTGTCGCCCGTCGTGAATTCCGAACCTGCTGTTCTGCCTGCCGATTCGCGCGGTGTCTCGAGGTCGGCATGGAGAAGGAGAAAGTCAGAAAAGTTCCGACTAAGAAGACCAAGACTATTGAAAAGACAGAAGAGATGCCTCCGAAGATTTACACCTTGACGGTCGCATTCCAAGAAGCTTTATCAACCGACACATCATTGACTTCAGTCGACCAAACACTCGAGTCGATTAGAAAGTTTATCTCTGCAGTCCCGGAGCTGAAAAGCCTTCTTCCTCAGACCCAGTCCCGCAGTGATATCGAGAAGTTTATGCCGGGACTAATGGCTATTCGTGCTGCGTTCACCCTCGACACAATCCCATTTCACTCGAACGACAACAGTTCTTTTGCGATCCTCATTGGAAAGCTCCGTAACGGAATTCGAAACACTGTGCTCATGGATGAAGGACTCGCGATTCTCTCGGGAATTCATATTCTGCAGTTGATCAACGGAGGAATCGGCGAGGTAAGTGTAGTTATTTTTCGACTGCCATAATGGGGTGTTTATTTTCAGAACTTCGACACCTACTGCAACGGTCTTCGGAATTACATTCTCGCTACTCGCTCCCAGGAACCAGGAACCAGTGACCGCCTGCTCTCCAAACTCGGACTCCTCCTCTAAACACATCCCTGCAGATAGTTGTCTTGACTCTGCTCCGTGTCACCTCAACAAGTTCTCATCGACTTTCACCTATAACCATTTTTTCTCGCTTTTCTCAAGTTCCGATTTCATCCAAACCATTCGGATCTCACACCTTCTCCTCCCTATTCTATCATTTTCAAGTAGTATGTCACCGGTTTAGTTTGCCAACATGGCACCGGTAACATTGAACCCAAGCTTTCTTGTCTCTCTCTCAAATTCCCCGAAAACTGTTTCAAATGCTGAGTCCTATCTCTACATCTCCTGACTTCTTCTCGACCTATTTGTCATTTTCGTCTTTATGAAAACATATTTGGTTGTTAATAAAACATATCGTTCTTCCATTCACTGTCTAGACTTGTTTGAGAGATGACCCCTCCTCAGAACATCCTGAGGAGGTGTCATATGTTCTCCTGTTCCACCCCTCACCCACTTTTCCCGGGTCATCCTCCTTTCCACCTGTTTACGACACTTCGGACCATGGGCCTCCCACTGGCTCTGCCTGCAATCGTTGCACAAGTGCTGTTGACCTGTTGCACTCATAACAAACAGTTTCACGTTCTGTGGATAGGATAATCCAGAGACAGAAACGGTTGAGCAACACCATTTCTCAAGCTATGCAAACGTATAGAAACTGTACTCCCACCCTCGCGTAGAGTCAGATTGCTCGCTCCACCTATTCTCTTCATGTATTCGGTTTTCTGTTTTATGACCAGTACCCACTTATCTAATCACCTACACTCTCAACATTCATGTCAAAAACCCCCATTGATCACACTTTCCCAATCCATGCCTACAGCTGATGACAGTGATCTCTCATATTTCCCAGGTGTGGATCAAATTAGCCCCTTTTGTCCGATGCACCTCCATCTGTCCAATTGTTACCTCTCGCTGCCCTCCCCTCCCCTCGGAGGCGTGGTATGCGCGAGAATGGTTTGTCCAGGTCAGGCAACGTCCATTATGCAACCAGTGGGCTCGCAGTGGTTTCGCGCAAGCGGACCGTCGTGTCGCCTCCTCCATTCTTCGTCCATTCTCTTCTCCTCTTCATCTTGCTTTCATTCTTACTCTGTAGCTTCCAGAAAGGAATGTCTCCTCCGAGCGTCACCTCGATGCAGATGCAGATGCCTAATCAACAACAACAACAGATGCAAGCTGCCGGGTATCCGATCATGAATCCGTATGCACCCGGCTTCTTGCCTACAACTGATATGAACAACATGGTTATTACCCCACAGTGAGTATCAATAGTATCTTCTCCCTCTCAACTTGTTCTTTCCAGATTTCCACCAGACTTCCTTCAAATGTGCATGCAGATGAGCAGTCAATCGATGGGAATGGGGATGCCGGGACTCTCTGTGCCACAGGTTCCAGTCGAGCAGTTGAAACAACAGACTCCTCCACCAGTGAATCGATCGCTAGAGGAGAGAGACTCCGGCAACGAGACCATCTCACCCGTGAACTCTTCCCAGCAGCACGTTTCCTCCAAGTATGTTCAGTTTCTTTCATCCCATTGGCACCCTCCGTTGCGTAATGTTTGAACGAGAGGCGGCTGCGTTTTGTGGTCCGTTGCGCGCAATCTGTGTGTTCGTGTGGGGTCAGGTATGGAGACAGTAGGCAGCCGTTACGACGTAGCAGACGGTGAGAAGACAGACAGGTGAATGAATTGTGACGTGGCAGATGGTATGATAATGGAGTGGGATTAGGAACAGTAATTAGACTACGGAGATTTAGTTTGGGGAGGCTTAGTATGACAGTTACGGTCTTCCAATGTGTTGGTCTTCTTCGAATGATACAACTAAACTTTTTAGTCATGGCAGTCCGAACACATCTCTACACTTTCCCGGGGACGCGAATACACCTCAACAACAGATGCAAATGACTCCACAGCAGTCAGTCATACCGCAAATGCAACTACAGAGTACAGCTTCTCCGTACGCTATGCACAATCTTCTCAACACTTCCGTCTCTGAGAAGTCATCTCCGACAGACAAAGAGGGAGAAGAGAAGGAAAACATGCAAGTTCGCAGAAACACACTTCCGACAACCCAACGAAGACGTCGTCCCACTCCATACGAGAGTTCTCCAATGAATCTGTCAGTTCCAATGAATGCCAACTTCCCCTACTCTCCAATGATGATGAACAACTTCGCAGCTCTCATGGATCCATCCTTCTACAAAAGAGATCAGTGTGCAGTGTGCGGGGACAATGCCACTGGTTATCACTACGGAGTGATGAGTTGCGAAGGCTGCAAGGGATTCTTCCGGCGCAGTGTTCCAAACGAAATCAACGAGAAGTATGTGTGCGTGAAAGGAGATTCGTGTCAGTTCTCATTTGAGAACTGCTCCGTCAATCGAAACCTCCGAAACCGTTGCAAAGCATGCCGTTATAAGCGGTGCATAGCAGTCGGAATGAACAAGGAGAATGTCAGATTGCCGACGAGCAAGCCATTGAAGAAAGAGACATTGGAGAATACGGAGGAACTATCACCAGCCGTTGATGCTCTTGTTGCTGCATTCCAGACAGCATTCCCTTCCCAAACGGCAATCAGTTCTGTTACTCATGCAATTGAATGTGTCAAGAGATTCGTTCTGTCTGTTCCGGATCTGAAGGTTTTGATCCCGGAAGTGGAGACAGAGATGTTCATACAAAAGCTCCTGCCTGGATTGCTGACAATTCGTGCCGCGTTCTCCCTCGACAACATGCCATTCTTCTCCGATAACAACACACTGAAAAACATCGAAAAGCTTCGTACCGGCATTCGGAACACTGTGTTGTTGGATGAGGGACTCGCGATTATCTCCGGAATTCATATTCTGCAAGCGACCAACGGAGGAATCGGAGAGGTAAGTAGAAATAATCTTTGACAGTTGACATTCAATGAAATGTTTCCTTCCAGATCTTCGATACGTACTGCTGCGGTCTCCGTCAGCATCTCAACACTACCCGTTCCCAGGAACCTGGAGCCAGTGACCGTCTTCTCACAAAACTTGGCCTTTTGCTTTAAAATCTTCCTCATACCCTCATCATTTATCATGTTTTATCAATACCGGTGGGTGCCGGTATTGATTCAGTTCCGCAAGCACACTCATTTCCCGCGTAATCATACTTCTTCTGTTTCTGTTTTGATTCCAATTGTTCCATTCCAATTGTTTTGATCTCTTCCCATATTCTCTTCTCACGTGTTTCTTCTTCGGGTTCAACCTTTCTTCCTTGTTCGGGCTACCCCTCTCTGACTGCTAACAGTGCAGCTCTTGTTTCTTGAATGTTCAATTGAACCTAACTTGAGCGGAAGCTCTCATGAACAATAAAACAATGAAAACAACACGGGCCATACAAAAAAATTTATTAGACGACGAATTAAGATGAGTTCTCTATGGGTTGTACTCGATTGGGAGGTTCTTGCGACGGACCATTCCATCTCCCTGGAACCACTCGCGACGGAACTGCTTGGCGGCGCCGTCCGGAGTGTTGGTCCACTCGATGGTGATGCGGTCGTTGTTGGTATCCTCCTGTCCGTAGGCGAAGGCATCGCACGAAACGGCGAGGAGCACAGCTTCCTTGGGGTCCAGGACTCCGCACGGTGGGTCGACTCCGAGACGCTTCATGTTGGTGGTCTTGATTCCGAATCCAATGCGGCGGGCAGACGAGTTGATCACCTTGATGTGGTAGGTGTGCTTGTCGTCGTACGGCGCGTTGAACACGATCTTGGCGTTCGGCTGGGTCTGGATGTCTCCTGGTGGGACGGATTGGGCCATGGCGATTCGATGGAGTTGTTGAGGACTCGATGAAGAGACTGACGGGGAGGGCCCCCTTTTATAGCACCCTCTTATCAGCGATTCTGATCTTTGTTCCACTGCCCCGGTTTCATTGGAGCAGAAAAAACAAAAGCAGTTCACGTTAAAAATGATCTTCTTGAAATAAACGTTTTGGCCACGTGAAATGAAGGAGAGCTGTGAATTGCTAATCTAATCCTTTGAAATCCAAGTCAAGAAAACCAACAAACTCTAGATATATTTATTGCAACTAATTTGAACGGCATTGCATTGTGGTAATAAGTGAAACACATTGAAGAAGGGAGGTATTGAGTAGTACTATTCACGAGATTATCACAGATACTGATTGAACAGAGTTTTACAGGATTGTACAGAGAATCAGACGAGGAAGAAAGAACTCGGAGACGATTTGTCATTTGATGACTGAGATTGGTAGTCCGGAACGTGGAACTCATCCTGAAATACAAGATATAAGGGATCTTCGAAAGTTGAGAACACTTACATTAACATTCACATTTGCAAACGTTGTCTGAAGAAGATCGGTAGCCGTGGCACGTTGATTCGGATCGAATTCGAAGCAGTTGTCAAGGAACATCTGCACGTCGATTCGTTCCGCCGCTATGGCTGGATACGTTGGTTTCATCTTCCGGAAACAGACTGCGAATGCAATCTGATGCCGTGTCTGATCCGCCCATGGCACTTTTCCAGTCATCATATTCACTACCGTTGCTCCCACTGCCCAGATATCCACACTCCTTCCATATCCACTGTAATTGCCAGTTGTCTCATCTTTCTCTCCGTAAGAGTATATCTCTGGAGCCATGAATTGAGGGGTTCCAACTGTGGTCTGGAACTCTCCGTACACTGTGGAAGTCTCTACGAGACGAGAAGAGCATCCGAAGTCTCCCAATTTGAGAACAGTACACTTGTCGAGGAAGATATTCGCCGGTTTGATGTCCCGATGGATGATTTTCTGGGTGTGCAGATACTGAACAGCCCGAAGGAGACTGTGAGTATACTGTCGAACCATTTTCAGATCCATTCTTCCGTGACAGATCCTTTCGAGAGTTCCTTGCGAGCAGTACTCCATGAATATAAACACTTCGTTGTCTTCCACTTGCACTCCGTAGTACTTGACGAGATTATCATGACTCAGCTGACGGAATATGTTGATCTCCGATTCAATCGCCTTGTGGTTCTCCCGTTGGATCCTCATCACCTTCGCAGCGATGACTCGGTGAGAATCAATATCCATTGCACGGTGAACTGTTCCGAAGCTTCCGGAGGCTGAAAGAGTGACGCAATAGTTTCGAAACATTGGGAGATGTTGAAATTTCATGAAATCTCTGTCACGCTGATTCACTCACCAATCTGGTCGAGAAGTGCCCACTGGAACGGTGCTTTTGTGGTGATTTTCCTGTCAATTCCCAGTACAAAATGTCGCCGATTATCATCTGTGATAACTTTTCCAATTTGGAGATTCTCGTGGTCCTGAAATGGTTTCTACTGTAAGTCTCATTCTGTTCTTTTCATCACTCACAATCTTGTTTCTCTTCTCCTCAATTTCCAGCAATCTGTCCAATTGTCTCTCTTTCTTGCTCTTTTTCTGATTCTCATTTGACGAATTTGAAGTTTTAGAGCTGGTTGACCGAGTCATTCTCTGTTTCGGAACCACGGGAGTACTCATATTCGACGAAGACAGGATGATCTTCTCTTCAAACTGTTTCACCAGGTCAGCGAACTCTTTGAATTGCTTTTCTGACATAATCTCCGGGTTACTCCATCTTGGTTCTGTGATGAACTGCAGGAAGGTGAATCCCGGTGATGCCCACATCGGAAGAGTCGGAGAAGGCACTGAGTTCTTGAGTTGCACGTACTGCATCCACTGTCTCGTCAGTTTCAACGCCTTCTCGACCATTTCATTTCCTTGCTTGCTCATGAACGAGTCACTGACCACTTTCGCAACGTCTCGATGGATTTGGAAGGCGACGAGGAAGTGCTTCTCGAGTTTGAATCCGAGGCTGGAAAGGGCTCGTTCCTAAAAACAGAAAAGAAAAGTTGAATCTTACTCAGAAAACACTCTCACTTCTTGCTGAGCGAACCGGGATCCCAACTTGCTGAGCAACATCTCGATTCTCTTCCTTTCCTCGTTCAAATGGGGCAGAAGGGAGTCTTCCTGAAACATGAACAGTGAATTAGGTTGAAGAGGACCTTAGAATGTCTCACCGTTAGTTGCTGAATTCTATCATTGATCAGTGCGTTTGAAGAGCAAGCTGGAGCAACTGTTCTCAAGAACATGGAATATTTCTGCTCCATGTCAGATCGAAGAGGCCCATTTGAGAGGCAAAGGATCATATCGTCTCGCAGATATCGGTAACAAATGCGTGTCTCCTCATCAATGACAATCTTGACTACACGACCTTTCCAGTTTTTTCGTAACTCGTATTCAGCATCTTGCACCACTACGATACAACCATCGTCGATCTTACGTCCCTCCGAGATCGCCAGCATGCAGTTTTCTACGTGTGCTTTGTCGGAAGACTCTCGATCAACGAACAGAACAATCGGCAGGTTCACTAGGTCGTCATCCTCTTCCTCGTCTCCTTCAGTTGCCATAACCAGTTGGACAAGACAGAAGTCTGAGACCATCTCGGTGAGCATCCTCGTGGGAGTGACACCAGAACGGAGTTCGTATCCAACTGCGTCGTGACTGTCGTTTAGAGCAATTCGAAGAAGAGAAAAGACACGCAGTTCTCGTTCCTTCACTTCTCTAATCAAAGAATTGATCTCCAACATAAATCGGTGATGCATCGGCATTTTGAAAGTGGGCCGTTTCGGGGAACCCACGAACTCCACCTCTTCCTCCTCCTCGGTTTCTTCAGAATCATCTCCAGAATAGAAGTATCTGCTCTTTATCTCCTCAATCTGATCATCCGCAAACACTTCAACGATATCTCTGATAAGTGATTCAGTGATATCACAGTATGTTCTGTTCAGAAGTTCCAGTGCAGATTTGATGGATCGGGCACACGGAACTGCAGCAGCCCATTCCATTTCGAGACGAGCAAAGAGTATGGTCGGTTCCTTCCGGACAGTGTCACAGTTTGACCAACACTTTACATAGTGGATGTACTTCTGAACAGAGAACATTGTGAATTTGAAACGGGGCAAATGGAACAAACCTCAAAGACATTGAGCACATAAGTGTTGTACTTCAACGGATACAAGAATCCAGGCATTGCACACTTCGAGCACATCGACGACAGAATCGACAGATAGTTCTTCTTGATCCTAACAGCTTCCTCGACACAATCTCTAGAGTCAGTGATCATTGCATCGAAGGTCAACTCATCAAGAAGACAGTTGTCGGGTGGTTCGGCGGCACTTCGGATTTCGAGCCAGTGAACGACAAGTTGCATTGGAACTGCGACAAGGAAGAAGAAGAGATGGGTGAGTGGAGGAAGGTTCAGACTGAGTGAAGTGGGGTTGCAGAATCGCCACTCAGCCATCTCCCCGTACCGATCCTTCATTGTCTGACTGAACGGAAGCACCATTCCTTTAGAAGCCGTCGCTGCTGCATAAGATGTCGGAGGCTTCTGCATCAGAATAGCCGTCTTCACGAGAGTCAACTCGATAATCTTCTCAACTCGCAGTAGCACTTTCTTCATTCCTTTCAGGTTCAAACTCTTCTTGACATACTCCAAGAACACTCCTCGGACATCTTCCAATGCAAATATCGAGTTGTTCTCCTCCAGTGGCCTAAACCATCCACCTTCTCCTCCTGACATCGATTCAACTTCAAACAAGACTCCCAGCTGAAAATAGAAAGGTTTGTCAATGAGAGCAAGATCTCGAAAAACTTACCGCTTTGAACTTTTCAGTCATATCATTCAAAGTATTCATCCAGACACGCATCGACGTCATCCTCCTCTCGAGTGCAGTCTTCTCTTCATCTCCTCTTTCCAGTGCAACCATTTTCCAGAGAGCATTTTGATTGGGGAACAGTTCCACGAGAGTGTCGTACTTGTCGAGTAGATCAGAGACTCGCTTCTTGGCGTCTCGAAGACTCTCGCAGTAATCTGGAGAGAACTCCATGCGTCGATTCAATGAATCAAAAGAGTTGTCTTCCTTGTCGGATTTGATGAACTCAAACTTGAACTCCTTGATCATATCCATGACCATCATGTACTGCTGTCGTGCTCGCACAATCTTCTCATCTTCAGCCACCCACTCCGATCTTCCAACCATGAACTCTCTGCTGGCAGAGCTTGTTGAGAAGTATGTCTTGAGAATGAGCCAGAGAAGGTTCTCGAAAGTGTACTTGGTGTGTCCACTCTCCTCGACAATCAATCTGACAGTCTGACCAAACTGCGGACAGTTCATGAGTCTCTGTGTCATCTGAATCTGCTTGCTTTTCTCTCCATCTGCCTTCTTCAGAAACTGGGTGATCTCTTGATGCAGCTTGCTTCTATCGGTGACTTCCAGATGTTCCAGTTGATCCGTGAGTTGATTGATGGAGAGGGATTGTGGAGGCGGGAGAGAAAGAGCAGCACTGTAGAGGAGGGCTCGGTAAGCCGGCCGTTCTGTTTCACTCGAACTGGATTCAGCTGATGGTAGAAAGACATTCGAGTTGTTAGTGCTGCGTTCCAGAACAGGAATGCAACGGTAGGTGCAGGAAGAAGAAGATGTGGATGCCTGAAAAGCAAATTATAAAAAAAAATGAAACCAGTCAATCGCTTACCACATATCCTTCGTCCTCGTACATATCGTCATACATATCGCGGTCTCTCTCTGTTTTACTCTTCTTTCGCTTTACTGAAATAATCCATGATGACAATTCGTTGATAAGGAAACAAGAAGAGAATTCCAGAAAGTTCTCACCTTTAGAGGAAACTCCCGCAATTCCGAGACTCCGTCTCCCCATGTACTCTTTTTTCGATGTGCTCACTCGTGAATTCATCTTTTTTGCTGTTCTGAAACATTTCTTTTTAACACAACCCTCGTTAAAAACATACGGTCTCTTGATGATCTCTCTGACGATATCGTCATCTATCGTCGGCATACTCTTGCATCTCTTCATTTTGTATCGATTACTGCTCATCTTTTCGTCGAGTTTTTCAGTAACCTGAACGTAGTGTGATAAGTGAATGAAATGGTGATAAGGCTCGTCCGGAAACGAATTGCCCCCTCCACACCCAATTCTCGTCACAAACTCAAAATGGCAATTGCAGAAACCACAGTCACAGATGACTGAATGGAAACCGAAATCGAAACTTGAGACTTGTAGAAAACGGAGAACATGGAATGTGGGAAAGGAGAAAGTAGGTCATGGGAAAGGAGAGGAGGTATTGTAAATAGCTGTATCAACTATCTTTGGTTCAGAAAGTACGAGAAAAACGATGAGAAGAACGTTTTATTGAGCAAGGACACAGAAATGAATGTGTTTTATCAGTTTGTGAGCAAGAGAGCATGTCGCCAGGAAGTCTGCTTTCTGTCTGAAAATAACAAAACGTTTCTTTTTGTTGACTCGGTAACTGGTACGGACTGCGTAATAAGGAGATGGTTAGGGGAGATTACGGGATTTCGCAATGCACCGAGGACCCTATGGAGGGAAGATAAGATCTGTTAATCATGCGTTATCAGTGAGAAGTGATCAGCCAACTGGAAGCAATCAAGGATGTTTGCAGCCCGTTTATCCAAAATATCGAAGACAAGCTATGATAGATTCTGTAGCACCTCTCTTTCTGATATGGTCTCATGCTGATCCCTCTGATCCACCCTCACTCCCAATATGTTTAGTTTCAATCAACCGAATTTTCAATTACCAATTTCACTGACGACAACCCCCGAACAGGTGAAAATGCAAAGAGCTACCTAGCTTAACTCAACATTTCACTCTTTCTCCTTATTCCCCACGACTTCACCATGAACAACTCAGAGGTTTTCAACTTCCAAAACATGTCTTCGATGGATCTGGCCATCGGAGGCGTTGTTGGCTGTTCGGTGCTCATCTACGTTGTCAGCATGCTCATCACGTTCCCTCTCTATGTCTATGTTCATCGGATCAATAAGAAAACTGACAAATTGGTAAAAAAGCCAACAGAAAAAGTTATGCCGTGAGTTCCGTTCAGGCCTACTTCTACCCGATCACCAAGCACTTCTACACTGTGATCTGCTCGATGCAGTTCTATATGTACGTCACGATCTTCGTCTTCTTCATCACATGGATCCTTTTGTAAAAGATCCACTCTGTCATCCATACAACAACCATTTCAGTGACCTAACCCGCGGAGCCAGTGTCTTTCTCTTTTCATTTGGTTTCGGATATCTCATCGGAGTCGCCGTAACCAGTGTCCAGAACGTGCTTCTCTTCGTTCTTGCTCTCCGTCGTTTCTTGATATTTTTTGTACCGAACTTCCAAAAGATGATATCGATAAACCCGAAAACCTTTAACATTGTGCTCAAACTGCTCTACATCTTCTACATTGTCATTCAAGTGTTCACGAAGATTTTCAAATTGGGATGTACCTCAAGCACAATGATTAGTTCTGGTTTGTTCTCAATGCGCAATTCTTCCGACCCGATGGCACATAATATGACAATGGATAAGGAAAGAGCTCAGGGATTCAGAGATGAGTATAACAGCTGCTCCGATCAAGTTGATAATATCTATATGGTAAGCTTAGGTTACTGTAGGTACACATGAAACATTCAGAGAATCTACCTGGCCGGTGACTTCTTTGTCATGTTAGCCGCTGTTCTTTATGGAATCATGTTCGTAAAGATTCGAAGATGGAGTAAAATGACAGGAGATCCGTTGAATCATCCGGAGAGGTACATCTTCTATCAGACACTACTTATCGTTATGACAAAGCTTCTCGCTATTATTATGATCGTGTTTTGTATTCTGGGAGGTGGATACACTGTTGAATCGGTAGGCAATTACCATCAGGAACAGAACTTCGCTGTACTTCCACTTCCAGGCCTTCGGTATCTTCGTAGTCACTGACATCACGACGACTCCCCTCGTCATCCAATGCTCCTATCTTCTCTGCAACAGAGCAAACGTCGACGCGGTTCTCGCGATTCAGTTCAGGAAAATGCGTACGTGGCTTGTGTTGCTATGCGGAGAAGAGCCGGGGAGACGGCCGAGAAGACGGAGAAATGCAGCAGCAAGGTACAAAGAAGCGAAGAAAAAAGTGAAGAATCTGATATCGAAGAAGACGGTGGTGCAACAGCGGGATGTGGCTGTGGTGGAACCGACTGTGATAGTCATTCAGCCAGAGTTCTTGAATCGGAGGAGGAGCACGATGCAAGTTCAGATGTATCCGGGTGTTACTCCACTTGCGACAGGGCTGAGTAATGCGAGTTAGGGAGAAGCCCATTTTGATTTGCTTAAATTGAAATAAACATTGAGCATCGCTTAGGTAACACTGATATGTGTGTCAAAGAGAGCTACAACAGGTGATATATGTTCAGGAAGCACTTTCTAAGGTACGGCAGGGATCGGGGTGTAAAGCTGAGGTTGATGTGGGAAAAGAACAGAAGTAAAGCCGTGCAGGTAATGGAAGTGCAGTCAACACGATAAACTAACCGATTTATTTTATGAAGAACCAATAAATGAATGAAGAAATGAAGAGAATAAGCAGTTTGAGTTCTGAATTTGAAACATTGATAACTCGCCGGAGATCTTATCATCTCTCACCATTTCTTTTCTCGATTGTTCCACGAACTTCCAAAATACGATACGAGTGAGTTTACTCGGTTTGTTCAAGACAAAATAAACAGAAACAGTTCTGATTCTCCAGTAAATTGAATTTATAAAAGTTAGGAAAATAAAAAGTTGAAAGATAAACAAAAAAATACAAACCAACCCGTTGAAGCATATAGACAGAGACAACCGCGAAAAAGTGTAGAGAGCATGCAATAAATTATGTATGTACATTTAGTATCCGAGACTGGATGCTTGAGAACCAGGACGATTCACGGCAGGTTGCTCGCAGAGTTGAGCCAACCGGGATGGATGGACGAGGATGGGATCCTGGCATCGTTTGAGGGCAGAAGAGAGGGCCTGGTCGACCATTGAATTGACGACTACCTGAAAACGGAGTGATTCAGTTTTAGAACTTTTGGAAACATTTGTTACCTCATCGGAAACCATTGCTGCAAGACACCTTTGCAGATAGTAGCAGTCCACCTGGACTTGCTCTACTCCGAACTTTGAATATGTCTGAAGGCGGATCGATTCGATGAAGATCTTGAGGACAACTTTGACAATCGCAGTAATGATGGAGGCACGATTAAACTGGAAACACAACGGAACTCTAAGGGAAATCTAGTAAAGGACACTTACATGAATCTGCAGATGGAAGTCGATTCGCTCGCACCACAATGAATCGCGTGCAGCATCGAGAGCAGTGGTGATTGGACGACGACTGAAAGGTCCGAACATAGAGAATGGTGCAACTTTATTGCAATTTGACTCACTTCACTCTCGTCTCTTTCTGCTTCGCTTCTCCTCCTAGCAATTGGACAAGGTCTCCGTCACAAGTGTTCATTTCTTCAACCAGACGACGGACCGATGCTCGAACGGCGTTTGGAGTAGCTGCAGGTTGGGCGAGCATGGCACATCCCTTCACGAGTGTCTCTCCCAGACCCAATCCCGTCTTCTCTGCATAGCACCTCACCAACTTTTGAGCCCTGGCTTTCACTTCTGCAGTCACGTCGGCAATGTCGGTCAGTCCTTCTTCAGGATTCAGTGAGAATTGTTCTCGACAAAGATTCAGAAGGTAGGCTGCCGATTTGTTAGACAGATGTTGAAGGGAGACTGCGAAGACCAGTAGAACTCGTGGATCCACAAATCGTATCTCTCCAACTCCCGTTTCTAAACATAAATCACAGAAAATGAGTGTTTTATAAGAAATATAGCTTACCGTACTCATCTGCCAACTCTGTGAACCGATGAAAAGCTTGAACAAGTAGTCGTTCATGAGCATTCAATGCAAAGGATTGACGGAACTCATCTGGGGGCAAATTGGCGAAAGTGACGTCGCTGGCGGTGAAAAGTAGAAGATTTGCAAGGGCAGTCTTGACTTGATGCACAAACACATGCTCTATCCTGCCTGCCAACGCCGAAAGATCTTTCTCCTCGTTGACCAGCGCCTTCCGAACTTCGTTTAGCGAGTTTCTTAGTTCTTCCTTGATTCTTGTCAATGATAAATCGATTTCGTGCTTCGAAACTTCATTGATCAGTTCGATAGTCAACGGGAAGAAGTCAAGTCCGGGAATTACGTGACGACAAGTTGAGATCTTTCGGAAGTATCGATCGAGAGCCCGAACGACAATGGAACAGTCTTTGGCATCACTCGAGGAGAGGAAGACTTTCGAGACAAGAGCATGTAGAGAGTTCATCTCAGTCTGTAGAACTTCCAAAAGTTCCTCTCGTTTTTCCTCGAACAATCGGTCATGAGTGGTGGCAATCAGGGTCAAGTTGGGAATGAAGGTCTCCGAAGCTTTGTCGACGAGGTCCAGTACATCCGAATGGTTCTCTTTTAGTTCACGCAAATCGTCTCGCAATGACTGTTCTGAGCAATTTAGTAGAACCTTCTGCACTTCGTCCTTGTCTCTTCCAATCTTCAGAAGCAAGTCGACTGCTTCGGAAACGAGTTCTGCTCCTGATGCAGGGTTCCGAAGCTGCTCCATCAGTTGATTTTCAGTCATATCGTAGATCTTCTGACTCTTTTCCAAAACTTTCTGCACCGTTGGAACATCATTGTACTGCTGGAGAGATTCCTCGGCCATTTTGAACATCCGGAGCACTTCGCCGTAGTTCCTCTCATCGAACTCGTTCTAAATACGACGTTTTACTCGGAAAATATAATAAGAACTCACTTGTAAGACATGCGGCAGATCGAAAATGTGTTTGAGACTGTTGACGACTTTGTAGGAACTGCCGAGTTGCAGAATATCATCTCTCTTCTCACCAAGCACGCCATCCAAGTTTCCGATTAATGATGAGATCGTTGTCATGCTCTCGCTCAGTGATTTCATCTCCTGAACAAAAATAAATTCAGTAACGCTCGATCCTCGATGAAATAATGATGTTCAAGGCTTTTCGATGTTTTATAAAACACTTACAGAGTCCAGTTGAGTGAATTCGTCCTGAATCTTTCGGACAGTGTTTGTAGCTGTCAGGAACTTGTTGTAGTTCTCGTAGACAATCTGATGAACATCTGAGTCAAGCCTCCGCACCGCCGACACCATTTCCTCCTCTTCCCTGACCAATCCATCGAGATTCTTCTCTTTTAGCAACCTGAAACCACGAAGAACTTATTGGGGATGACAAAAATGAGTGGACTTACTTGACAACATACGCTTCTACATCGAAATCCGGCTTCGTGATGTCCAGCACATTCGTGAACGAGGACATCGATCTGTTTGACTATCTATGACGTCACCGAGTTGACAAAAGGTCAGGAAAGTCCGAGAAATCGCGAGAAAGGTTTGGCGACTTGCTGGAAGAGGAACTGCATGGAAGACGGCCACGACCGCGAAGTGCAGTCAGTAAGTGCGCTCTACTGTACTAATAAAATTGTCTGCGTTCATCGAAAAAAAGAGCGCGCTCTTGAATTTGTTTCTATTTTCTCTGTGTAATTTGTCTTTTCAATTGATTTTTACTTGTTTTTTTCTTCTTTTTCAATCAATTACCACTAATTTTATTATTTAGAACAATTGTCAGCTAACTGGATTCAACAAAAATGAAGCGAGCGGCGAACTCTGCTCAGCCAGGGACTTCATCGGCCGGATCTAGACACGGAGGTACATGTTTATTAACAAAACTGCTTTAAAAATTTGAAAGATTGACAAGAGAATAGTATCTAACCCGTTAAAGTGTATTTTATAGGAGCTCCATATGACGATTCCCAGTTTCACCACTCTTCCGGAAATCTCAGAGAGCCTGCTGCAAAGAAAATCAATTTGGAAGTAAAACAAGGTGATTTCTTTTAAAAATTCATATTTCGGTATAAGGAAATCGGTAATCTCGGTTCACATCAACTGCTTTTTCTCGTCCGTTCCCTTTTTCGAAAACACGTTACTGACCCATATCATCTGGGCTCGCGACAACTCCATAGTTTCGCAACCAGTTCATGAGCAGAGTTGGGTTGATCTGTATTATAGTTTCGTTCAATTCTGTTTTCCTCATACTCACAACCAGCTCCACTCTCTTCCTCAACCAACCTTCGTGCCCGTTGCCCGCGAACTTTCTCTTGTTATCAATTTCGAAACCTTTCCTGATAAGGAGCAGAAGTTATTGAGTTATGGACAAGATCACCTGACTGCGGAGACACGAATTAGGGAAAGAACAGCAAAAAGAGCAGAAACAAATTGATTCATATTCATTGAATTGCACACGAATCGGAGCATATTATACACGGGGTGGTTGGGGGCTGCGAGATGATAATGATGATGACAACGGAGGCTTAGGAGAGGGCGTCGGTGCGGATTGTGATGTGGCCGGGTTCGACGACGTCGCTGTAGGCTGGTGGGCGTGATGGGGCACGGGAACGGGATAAGTCGTCGTCTCCAAAGGCCAAGTTGTCGGTTCCAGAGGGTTCCGTTGGCTAGAAAGTAGAGATAGGCAATAGTCGAGCCAGATTATAGCCGATTTTGAACAAGAGAACTTGAACTTTGTTTGATGTTCATCTCATCTTATCAATAGAACTTACAAACCTAGACTCAAAGTTTGTATTTGCTTTCTATATTTGAAGATGAGTGTTCTACGTTTTCAACTTTATCCTGGCAATAACTTACATTTGTAACAGTCAGAATTGGCGTCGAGTTCACAGAAACTGTCCTATTTCCGTTGTTTGTTGTCTCGTTATCTTCTGGAAGCGGAGCCTTTGTTGTAGGTCCCGGTTGGTTCGGCATGGGAGCTGCGTGAGCAGTGTATCTGGGTGGAGGTGGCATTCCACTGGGACTAATTGGAGTTGGCACAATGTACTGCACATTGTAGTTGTTGGCGTTGTGGGATGGCCTAGAGTGGCAATTTTCATATATTTCGAGAGAGATGATAACTCACAATCGATAGGCATTTCTTCTGAGGAAGTTGTACAGAATCATCAGATATCTCATCTGAACGATGGCGACGATGATACTGACAGTTAAGAAGAAGCATGAGATGATCACCATCTCCACGTCTCCAGTAGTGAACTTTTGTGGAAGGCATCCCTTGGCTGTTGTTGCTCCCCCGTCGGCTGAAATTACTCTGGTTTCTCTCCAAATAAATCAGGAGTTTCATACTGCTGGTGCAAATGTTATCATTGTTATCAACCAAGTAGATCGTCGCCAAAACGGCTCCCAAGATCAAGAAGAAGACCCAGAATGTGTACATAGACTGCAAAGGGGTCTGATATCACTTGGACTTTCGAATCACTTACGATGTATAACATGTAGGCCGTGACATATGCAATTTTTCTGTGCTTCGCTCCAGTGGACAAAATGAACATCATTGCGGAACCGATAGAGATTTCAAAAAAGTACAACATAAACGGGGAGAGATAGAAGAGGCCGAAGATCTGACAGATCATCAGGATCGAGCCGAGGATACCCACTGCGCCCTGAAGTGGAATGGTTTCATTCGGGGACTAATCGTTTTGTGATTCTTACCCCAATAGGCAACCCACAGAGAACCCGAGGCTCCGGCTCGGCGGCCACTCGGGACTGTTGTTGTTGTTGTTGTTGCTGCTGTTGGGAAGGGGACGGATCAGTTTGAAGGGACATTCTGTGTTCCTGGAATCAATACTTCAGCTTGTGCCAACAAGACCGCCAAAACGAGGGAAGAGGGAGGAAAAGTGGAGACGCGGAGGACTGACGACTGATATGGTTGAAACGAGGTGATACTACGTGTGTTAGGCAAATATTGAAGAAACTGGAGAAATAAGGGCAAGACAGATGGGGGAAAGAGGGCGGAGAAGGTGGGTGGGAGCACTGCAATCAGCTGGAAGAAGTGCAAGTGCGAAGAGGTCATTCTGGAGGTGCAGGGAGGAATAAAGTGATGAAACGGAGTGAAATGGTTCGGGTGGACGGGAAAGGAAACAGAGAAAACGGACATAAAACACGAGAAGCAGCGGGCACGGCCAGCAGTGTGTCGGTTTGTGTTCAATGAAAATAAAAGTGGATGGGGGCATTTGGGGCAATATTGTGTGCAACAAATACATAATACATATGTGGCATGAGTCAACCGGGAGCCGGGGAATAAAGTGTCCGCACGGTGTCCGATTTCTTCAGAAGAAGCCTGATGGAGGGAACTGAGCAGGTAGAAAGTGTCACAGTGGGCAGGCCTTATCGGGGGAAAAGAAGGAGAAGCGATGGGTGATAAAGAGTAACGACTGTTTGAGTTTTCCCATCTTTCAGAAATCAACGACTGCTCGATCGAACAGAGCGGAGCACTGGTTCCCGAAGAGCTTCTGGCTCCTAATGTGAAAAGAGAAACGGGAGTGGAAGAGGAAGATGAGGAAGTGTCTCGGTCTCCGATTGCAGCAATGGATGAAGAGGAAGAGGAGGAAGACGATGCGGAAAGTGTCATCGACAAGACAGACGTGAGTTGAAGTAGTTCCTACTCGGAACATCTTGATTTTCAGATTCCACCGCCATGTAAAACGTATATGAGTTACTGTTCCGAAATCTTATCGCACGAAGCCCTCGTTGGAGCATGGGAGTTGTACTACCACGCAAGTCAAAGAGTTTCTCTTGAGGTAAGTAAATTGATATCTTCAAACTCTGAAGCCGTATATATGAAACGAAAGTGAGGAACTGACGGGGAGAGTGGCGTGTCTGTGTGTGTTTACCTCAAAATAACAATCGACATTGAATAATTGATGATGTGCAAATTGGGGAGGGAGCGAACCGAGCCACAGAGCTCTTTGAATTTCATGTTACAATTCCTACTTTCCACTGACCACATCAGTCTTCCAGGGATCTGTAAGAGCATGGCAGGTGGCGGCCATCTACTACTACTTCCTGTCGAAAGGAATCAAGAGACGCGGAAAGGCTTCTCGCATGCTCGTCCAACCGTTCCCGTTGTCGATTCACAAAGTGATTCAATCATTCGATGTCTCCGTGATGGAAGTTTTCGACAAAATGGCTCGCTTCATCGAGATAATGCAGTCCAGGAAGCTTCGGCGTTACGTCGACTACCTTCGTCGGTGCCAGGAGAGTCTCGCTTGTTCGTGTGTCATCTTCAAGAAGTTTGTCAAGGTCTACGTTACAATGTTCGTCGACTGCAAGCACTCCGGTCGTGGAATTCCGACAACCTACGAGCTGTTCAGTGTCATCTGGACATCATACCTGATTCTGAAGAGTCGTCTGCCGAACGAAGATTTGATAAGCTGCTACCAGTTGCTTTTCTCCATGCTCGACGAGTTCTACACTTGCATGTGTGCATTGAAAGACGGAGTCGTTTTCCACTTGAATCAAGAATTCGTTTCTCATCTCCTCAACAACGACAGCACGATCCTGCGTGCTCTGTGCAACAAGTTTGGAGGCGGTGTCCTGGAAGCCCGTCATTTCTACAACCACACGTACAAGAAACTGGACAAAACTGGTCTCCCGACAATGTGGAACTTTGCAAGATCGAGAGATGTTCTCATGTGAGTTTCCTTTTATCAAGTTATCGTGTTACAATGATGAATTACAGAACGATCCCGAAACTTACCTACGAGAAATATCTGCTGGAGCGTGGATGCGTTGACGAACGAATCTTCGTTCCAGGAAACGTCAAATTCCCTGAAATTTTCAAGCCTGCGTACGTCGACGAGACCACGAGGGCGTTGAAGTTCTCTTATTCCGGCGTGGAGTTCAGAGATGCTGAATTCCTGAACCAGATATCTCAGAAACAGTGTCTTGAGAAACTGTCGCATTCCCAGCAGAAGACCGGAATCGACCGACTCGCACAAGCCAAGGAGCAGCCGAGAGTGCCGTGTGTCGAGGAGTACAGTCTATCATTGGGTTCACATCCAGATGACGAGAACTCGAATGAAACACATCAGAGAATGAAGAAGATCATATCGGGATGGCTGCTGGAGACGTCGAAACTGAAGGAGTGAGTCATCTGTTAACATATTCTCAAGTCATTTTCTTATGTTTCAGTATCTGCGAGCGAATGTCAGACAGTCCAATGGCCACTATCCTTCTGAAATGTGATGTGTTGTGCGAGAAGTTTGAAGAGAAACTGGCCCAGGAGCATGGAGAGAGAAAAGGAGCTGTACCGTATAACAGATATCATCAACAAATTCGATTCGAACTCGAGAAACTGTTTCTCATTTTTATCGAAAACATCATGGTGGCGGAGACAAAGAAGAAAGTCCGTGAGGAAGATTTGCTGATAGTGATTCGTCGCGAAGAGTTCCTCGATTCTGTCTTCTGTTTCTGCGTGGAACTCGCACTGTTCTGCAACAGTTATGCTCGTCAGTTCCCATGGAGTGCCAATCTCTGCGAGCGCCACCCGTTCCACTTCCACAAAGTTATCGATCTGATGATCAACAACGAGAAACGGCTCAGTCGTCCGATGGTGCAGCACTTCAACCGCATCGAGGAGAGTGTTATTGAGTTCCACGCGTGGAAGAGTGACAGTCCGATGTGGATGATGATAGTGAAGTGTCCGTTCAGCAATTTCCACGAGTTTGGCGAGGATTGGGCAGACAAATGTAAGTTGAGCAGCACTTACAGACTTCTATAACTCTCTAGTCTATGTTCCAGTGAATACTTATTCTCCGATGAAGTTCTCGCCGATCAAGAAAAATGAAGAAATGACAGACGAACTGGGTAGACCGATTGTGCCGAACAACCAAACATCCAGAACTCTCCGGATATTCCTGAAGAGAGTGAGTGACTTCAAAACAGAACCTGTTGATCATATCTTGTTTCCAGACCTTCTTTACCGCTGCTCGCCGTCTTCAGGAGCTGGCTGATCGTGTCTCAATGACCTATCGTCCCAAATGCCAATGCTGGTCTCTGTTTGACTACTTGATCCGCAACGACCCACTCATCATGATGGATCGTCACTTGGATCAGATCCTTTTGTGCTGCGTGTACGTGGTCATGAAAATCAACAGCTCGCCAATAACTTTCAACGAAGTCATGGCTCATTACCGTCGACAAACCAGAGAATGTTCGCCCGTCTACCGCAGCGTGACTGTTTTCGCCGATCAAGTGGGAGCTTCCTACGTGGTCAACACCAAGGAGACTGTGCTCGACAGACTGCAAGCTCCCCCACGTGCCAAGACCTCCGTGAATCTGATCCAGTACTACAATCTTGAGTTCCGTGATCGTATCAAGTACATAATCGGACAGCTGGACGGTGCTGCTGATGAAGATCTGATGGAGATGCCTGTACCGACTGCTTACGGACTGATTCCAGTCAGGGTGCAACTGACGGAGAAGCTCTCGATCCAGATGCTCCCGAAAACTATAAAGGGCGATACGAAGGAAGAACTTGTTATTGCGAATCTGGAGAAGAATGGAATCAACCTGCAGCTCAACTCGGGTTCAGTCTCCGTTCCGATTCACCGCTAAAATCCATTCATTATATGTTCATGTTCCTTCCCAGCCATATACCGCGGTTCCCAATCAACTTGTATTACTTGTTACACTCATTTTTTCTCAATTTCCATATTTTTTAATCTTTTCACATATTCGTTATTACTTTTTCCCTTATTCCTTTCTATTAATTGTAACAATTTCTGACTAAACGTCCCCTCCTTTATGCCAGCAACTGGCCTGATACGATTACAACTTTTAATTTTCAATCATCAATAAACAATCATTATTTAGCATTCTGACATTGCAAGTAGGCGGAAGTGAAATCAGAATCGAATGAGCCACATTCCAGAAGAAGGGACGCTCAGACTTGCAGTTCGAAATCTACAGTAACCCTCAAAACTTCGTTTTTGACCTATTTGTTTTTCTGATCTAATATTGGCGGGAGCTTTTGCTTTTCTGTCATTCTTTTTAGTTCAAATTAGCAGAAAAAAAGCTCATTTCTCTTTTTGCTTCTTTCTGCAACCGACTGACGTTGTTCTGCTCTTTTGAGAAGTAGAAGTCTCATTCGAGCGAGAGGTAGAGCGAACAGGGAAAAAAATCGAATAGGGAAAGACTGAACAGGGAATGACCGAACAGGGAACAAAGTGACTGAACAGGGAAAAAAAGTGACTGAATAGGGACATTTTTTTAGTCGTGATTTCGAGTAATAAGTTTTAATAACATGTGATAACCACGTTTCCAATGAAAAATCGGAAAAAAATTTTCCCTATTCAGTCACTTTTTTTCCCTGTTCAGTCACTTTTTTTCCCTGTTCAGTCACTTTTTTTCCCTGTTCAGTCACTTTGTTCCCTGTTCGGTCATTCCCTGTTCAGTCTTTCCCTATTCGATTTTTTTCCCTGTTCGCTCTACCTCTCCATTCGAGCATTCAAAGCATTTGGGTTACTGTACCGCATAGTTTATGTTCCCTTTGTCGTGAGATATCATGCCGCGACCGCACAAACCGCATTTCGATTTTTAAAATTTCCAAGTTTTCCTTGACCATTTTCTTGTCGAATTTCCTTCTCTCCTACTGAAATTTGATCAGTTTTTTGTTGTCAAAATTATGTAATTGCATTGCCCAAATAATCCTATCGCTATCGTCTCTTTTCCCGCCTTCTGTAAACTGTTTCACGGTAAAACGTCCCAAACCTCCTATTTTTGCAGATCGAGCGGGCGTCGCCCTGTCTATTGCACGTTACTCACCTGAAATGAGTCGCAACGACGGTTTAGAAGACGTGGATGCTTCCCTAAAACAGCAAGAGCTGTCCGCTGAAGCGGCAGTTGGCCAGAAACGCGACGCGGGCAAGAGAAAGAAGATTCCACCGTGTCTGAAAATCGACGAAGTTTTGATTACTGGAGAGGTGTGTTTTCTTTAAAAAGCTGGAATGAACTAGAGTTTTTCAGAAGTCTCCAGCCCCTGCGAATGTCTATGACCTCTTCAAGAAATACCAAAAGCCAAACGAGAAGAGAAAGATCGAGGGGGATGACATGAACGTCGAGTTCGACCAAATGTCATCGGATGAGAAGAGTGGATTTCTTAGAAAGCTGCAAATGTTGACAATTGGCAACAAAAAGTCTTCGAAAGCCGACGGAGAGGGGTCACAGTCTCCTGCCGGTCGGATTCTCAAGAAGTTTGTGCCGTCTCGTCGATCGTCGACTTCCAAGGCTCCTGTCACCGAGCATTCGACCCGCTTCAACATGTTCTCTCGCACCGAAAAGAGAACCTCCGAATCGGAGAAGCCAACGGACTCGCAACAATACCAGAATCGGAAGCAGTCTGCTCGCCGGTTGAACTTCCAAACCAAAGATGTCGAGCGCAAGTCGGATTCGGATAGTCAGAAGAACAAAGTGGTTGCTGCAATGACTCGTGAATACGAAAAGATCGTAAACTTGAAGGGAGTTCCAATGCCAATCAACAAAACTTCTCGTCTTCAATCACCACGAGGATCTCTCGAGACACCCTTGGCTTCCCCTGTCAACAACGGATCGTCCACCACTTCTTCTTCTCCGGACAAACTTTCTGAATTGTCCAGCTCGCCGAATCGAGAGCGCTATGTGTCAGATGTTGCTGACGAGTGGGCAAACAAGAAAAGAGGTTCAACTCGTCACGGCGGCCTAAGCTCGTACAAGGGCGCCTCGAACGCTTCGTGGCACGGAGAGTTGCCTCCAAGAGACTACACTAGTCCAACATTTTCTCGGAAGATCTTTGTCGGAGGCGTTCCATGGGACATTACCGAGGCTGCTCTCAAGGACTCTTTCGGAGAGTTCGGATCGTGTGCTGTCGAGTGGCCTGGACAAGAAGCGCGTTACAGAAGCGGTCAGACCAATCTGGCTCCTCCAAACGCCAGTCTGCGGAACCAATCCAAAGTGAGTTTTACCAAAACCTTTAACAGTAAATCAGTTCTCCAGCTCGCCGGTCAGGCTACCACTGGATACGTCTACATGATATTCGAAGACGAACGTGCAGTTGCTGCTCTGCTTCACGAGTGCTCTCAAGAGATCGGGGGAGCTGGCGAATGGTATTTCAAAATACGCGCTCAGCGGTCCAAGTCAACCGAGATCCGACAGGTAAATGTGCGACAGCGCAGATGAAAGCAAATCAGTTGTTTTTTCAGGTTCAAATCATTCCATGGGTCACCTCCGATTCTCTTTTCTGCGAGGATGAGTCTATTCTCGAGACAGGAATAGAGCCAAAGAGAACAGTGTTCGTTGGCGCCCTTCACGGGATGATGACTGCTCAAGTGCTTCACTGGATCATGGAAGACTGCTTCGGGAGCGTGGAATGTGTGCAACTCGACACTGACAAGTTCAAGTATCCGATAGGTAGCGGGCGTGTCACCTTCCGCGAGCATGGCGCCTATTTCAAAGCTATAGAGATAGGATACCTGCACGTTCTCACAAGCAAGTTCCGGAAGCGTGTTCAGATCGATCCGTTCCTCGAGAGCACTTGCTGTATGGTCTGCAATGCTGAGCCAGCTCATTGCTTTTGCCGCAATCGGAACTGCTTCAAGTACTATTGTCACAACTGTTGGTCCATGGATCACAACAAGGAGAACGAACATGATGTGCATGTGCCTGTTATAGTTCCATCGTCTGCTTCCAAGGCATTCTCGGGACCATCTCGTCGCTCGCATCTCACCAGTCATTCGCCAACCAAGTTGACATCTCACACATCATCGAATCACTCTGGATACGCTCAATTGGTTTCTCCAGGTTTGATAGCACACTCATTTTTGTGTAACTGAACAACTGTTTTCAGCGTATCCTATGATTGTCGGAGCTCCACCGCAGACCCTGTCCGCTCTGTACGGCTTCATGCAGAACAACCAGCAGTGTCTTCTTTCTCCACCGGTCTATGAATCCGCTCCGATCACACCAACTGTCAGCGATACAACTTCGAAGCGTGGAAGCCGCACTGAGTTCCAGATGAGCCCGGCTCTCTATCTGAATCAGACTCCAGTCATGAGTCCACAGAAAGGTATGTTAAATATCAAGTCTTCCTAGATCGAAAAAAAACGCATTTTCAGGTCTCCCGTGCGCTGACAATCAGTTGTCTGGATACTATACCAGTTCGACTGCTTTCCTCACTCCTCCACCGACTTACTACAATTCGCCAAGTCATTCTTCCGTCAGTAATACTCCTCAGCAGCCATTCTACGGCGGCAACTATTACTATGGCTACATGGCTCAGCCGGTGAACACCGGCGGACAGTTCGTCTACGACATGTCCCTCAACCCATCCCCTCGATCCTCTATCATTTGCTCCCCCTCTCCCCAAATCTATCCATAGAAGAAGCCCTCCTGCTCATTTTCATTGCAGAATCCTTGTACCTTGAATCTGTGAATTTTGTTCTCGTCTCTTGTGTGCTGTAAGTTGTTTCCACCCGTGTCCGTCCTCCTCAAATCTCTTGTTTTATTTAACCTTTTCTTTTAACTTTTATCGTTTGTTGTTGAACTTTTCTAACATCTTCTTTCATTTTCCCACCACTCTTATACCATTCTCCTTTTTTGAGGTTGCCTCGGACACTCCTTTCTTTTCATTTCCCTCATCGCTTCCATTCCTATGCCATTTGCTCGATTCTCTTTGTTTCCCTGTCTCGTATAGGTTCCCCGTAATTGCTAAATCTGTAGTCTCCTCATCGCGTTTTAGCCCCGTTTGATGTACACAAGCAGAATGTAAGGTAACGTTTTATCTTTTTTTACCTTTTTTATCGGGCCCTTGTCGCTCAGTTAATATCTATAAGCTTCCCCTCTAATTGCCGCACCTATCTAGTAGGACTCCCACCCGTTTGTTCAGAAAACCTCGAAACTCTTGTATTTCTTTTTATAAAAAGACGAATAAATAGTTTTGGAGAGCAACATGTTCATTATACTGTCAGATGGAAAACAACGGAAAACCGTGAGAAACCCGTGAAAAATGTAAAACGATGGGAAGATGAGGAACAGAAAAAGATGGATCAAGTGACTAAAGAGGTAGATGGAAAGGAGAGGAAAACAAAGGTGAAATGGATCAGAAGGGTCTCCAAATGGTCGGGGAGGAACCATTCGAAGAAGTTGTGGACATGTTGCGACGACGTTTCGAAGGAATCGAATCGGGAGTATTCTGGATGAGACTGATGGTTGCAGAAGGAGACGGTTCGAGAGGCGAGGTGGCACGACGTTTGCGATCATTTGAATTGGGAGTGATGAACAGAGTTGGAGACGAGAGACATGTCGATGTGTTCAGGGATTCTGGAATTATTATGGGGTGTTCTGATGATGTTACTTTGTTGATTACCATTCTCCTGCTCCGCTTTGATTTTCATTGGAGTCTTCATAGAATCTGAGTGTAGTTTCCAGAATGCAGCAGAGAAAGGAGGAGGTCCAGGGGAAATGAGGGGGAAGAAGGATGGACTGAAACAGGGAAGGTTATGGTAGTTAAAGAATCTTAACTTACTTGAGAGCTGGACCCATTGGAAGTGGCCACCAGGGAGGAGGGATCATGGACATTGGCATGGGAGCAGGAGTTAGAATATCTGGTGGGAAGAGAGAAGGGGTTTGAGGATCAGAAGCTCTTTTCTGACATGCCGATTGCTTTGGTATCCGGGCATCTCGAGGACCGTCTACCGTAACCTGAAAGAATTTATATATTGTAATATACTCTTACAGTTTCAACTCGTCATCTCAAAATGGGACATGATCATAACAGGCTGATATCATTTGCTAATTCATTGTTATTGCCATCCCCACCTGCCCTCTTCCTCTGTGTCATACTTGTTTTTTGTACTCTCTGTGGTTGGTTAATCAGATAAGGGCAGCTGCATGTACAGTAGTCCCTGTTCCGGCCCCTCTTTCCATTCCCCACACCACTCACCTTGATCACATTCTTCACCGTGGCCACCATCATCGGCGACGAGTGTATAACGATTGTCAAATGGAATTTTCGTCCTGCAAAACAGATATAAGAATGTGCCAGTTTTATGGAGGTTTATGGGGAGCCGCCAGAATGATCTCATGTCGTGTTGGATGGATCCCCGTCCCGCTGTCGCCGAACACAACAAAAAATGCGGGCATTTGTCCCGCGCATCTTTATGTTCCGCCGTCACATATCATCCGGAACGGGCGGCTCCGGTCAGACTTCGGCCAGGTGTGTTTTGTTTTATGAGGGCCCGTTCCGTTTCTATGTGCCGCTTTCTGCCGCCTCACTGGCGGGAAGGAAGGGCTATTAGAGGTGTTTTGTGGGACGGCTTCTTTGAATTCTTATCGGAGTTATTACTAAACGGACTGATAAAGTTAGGAAAAGTGGGTTGAGAGTATCTTCGGAATGCGGGGATGAGTCAAAGAGAAGGAGCGGAAGGACGGAAGAAAGAGGAGCACGTGAACACTGATTAGGGAATTGGGAGAAGAGAAGATGATGGGTAGGAGCAAACGAGGAAAGTAATCTGAACTGAAAGAAAGTTCTAGAAGATAGTTACTACTGGGAAATGCTTGGAGAAACCGAACGGTATTTACTAGGAAAGTTAGGATACAACTTTCGGGGAAGAAACCTTATGATACAAACATTGGGAGAAATTTTATAAGACTACGAAACTGGGAAACTTCCATTGATATTGGACCCCTTCCTCTATGATAAGTTTTCTAAAATCCATTCCTTTCATAATGCATTTCCTCAACTCATTCCTCAATTCCCACTTCTGTTCATCTTCTTCTCAATTGTGATGAAATGTAGTTACAGCACTCCTCCTCTTTCCTTCTTCTCCCCACCACTTTGCCCCTCTTTCTCTCTGATCGTTACTACCCACTACCAATTGCCATTCTTTACAGTACCCCTCTACTCGAAGAATCACAAAGTCAGGCGGTCATCAGCAAACAAAAAAACCGGGTTTCCGTCGCCACTTTTCAAGGTTTTACCCCGTCTAACTCACCTCGTCCGGACCTTCCGACAAACCGCAGATCGTTGAATTTGGCCACCTGTCGGTGCACTTTCGCCTTTTCGTTTCGTACCTCTTCACACGGTTTCTCGTCGTTTCCCGCCCAGATTGTTACTGGAAATTTAAATAATTGGGACATGAGGACATTGGTGATCTGAATGAACCTTCTGTATTGTCGGGTACAGGTGTCAGAAGGACCACGTAGAAGGGTTCTTGGAAGGACTTGTTGGATCGCCAGTGCTTCGGAAGAGCAGTGTAGAGGATGTTAGGAGAGGAGGATTTCTGAAAATATCAGGGGTTGAAAAGAAATACTTTATGAATTGTGGTTTTGCCATCCAAAAATTTTAGCTACGTTTTATCAGAAACGTTCAACTGTTTTCAGCTTCTTATAATTTTTCGAGTTTGATTCGGATCATCTGGATTTGAGTTTTGTGCTATTCGTGTCAGTTTCTCTCTATTCAGTTTCTTCAAACTCTCAAACACCGACCAACCAACTCCAGATACCGTACCCCAGCGCCCTTTGCTCCGATAAGAACTAGTTGCAGAGCTGGCGAAACCGCAGTGTTTGTCACCACGAAGAGAGCCATTTCAAAGTTTGGCGCCGCAGAATAAAGACTAGTGATTAGCTTGGTTGGAGAAGAAAGCGTAAATAAAATATGTGGTTGAGGTTTCGAAAGTAGAGAAAGTGGTTTTTTATCAATGACATTTGGAGTTTTGAGTACTGTGGTTTTGGGTTGGTTGGTTGGTTGATCGCCCCAATGATCACTGACAAATTGGACTATATTGTGGTTATGAGCATAGATACTATAGAAAGGAGTCCAGAAAGTTGAACAAAGAAGCTACGATTTTTTATTTTAAGACCTCTTGGATCTTACCGAAGATGCTCGTCGGGTCTCTTCACTCTATAAACGTGTTTATTACCTCCAATGACTTTGCAGGAACCGGCTGTTGTTCCAGAAAGTTCCGAACATGGTGATAGACGTTGGATGTCATCTTGAGCTGCCGGGTGGCAGGCTGAAAAGTCTGAGTGTCACAACACATCGTCGCTTGCAACCGCAACAAGAGCCGCCGAGACGCGATAATGATAAACAGTCGGGGCAGCGGGAGGAATCGAACTGATAAAGCGGAAGTGCGGTTTGGGAAGGGGGAGGGCTTATATTTCGGGAAGGAGGGGCGGGAAGGATGGGTAGTTGAGGAGTACGGGGAGACGAAAGGGAATTTGAATTCCAGAAGGATGAGTCGGGTGGGGCGAGGGAAGGAGCTGGTGTAACTAATTGAGAGAGTACTGATAACTAGTGGTAAGAAGGGAAGAGAGATGAGAGAAGCACTCGTTTGCCTTTTGAGGGTGGGCGAAAGAGCGTGTGCGGCTTGAAAGGTGTTGGCGGGCGGTAGATTGGGGGACCAGATAAAAGACAGGTACTGAAAGAGACCAGAAGGAGAAGGGAAACGGTCGGGGAGAAGTGGCGGGCGACAGGGGGAGGGACCGCAAAAAATGAGGGAAAAGAAATCGTGAAAAGTGAAAAAAGAGAGGAGTAGGTGAAAGGGCGGAGAGGGGGTCATTGCGGTTGATGCTTTCTCGGAGATTTGGAGATTTGAGGACATGGAAAAGGTGGGACACGTGTCAGTGGATGGAGGGAGAGCAAGGTACAAGAGGAAGGTGACAAATAAGGTTTGTGTGGGGAATGATGGGGAAGACGATTACCTCGTGATTAGGCAAAGAGAATTGGGAAATGAGTAAGGTGAGCAAACTGATTGTGTGGTTTCGAAATGTTGCTAACATGAGTTTCAGAGTTCACTCTCTATCACAGGTGTGATTCACAATGTTTGGTTTCCTCGTAAATTTCAGTTTCGTAAGTTTTTTCCATCCATTATTACGGAGCCCGAGAGGTTATAATAAATATTCCGTTATTTACCACACCACATTCTTCAAACATTTCCACCGTAACTCGTCTTATCCTGCAAAATCAGCCGAACGGTGGACTGAAGGGCATCGAGTCACGGATCGAATGCGCGAACATCGTGGATCGGAGCGGCGGCCGCCATCCAGATGATGGGTGTTTCGCGGTTGTTTTGAGGCAACGACACGCAGATGCGATAGAAGAGTCCGAGGAAGGAGGGATGTGCAGGAGATAGGGATCTGGCAGCTGAGAGGGACAAAACGGGGGAACATATGAATGACAGTACATCATCGAAGGACAAGCTGCGGCCGAACGGTCGGAAAGGAGAGATCGCATCGAGGAATTCGAAATGGAAGAAGATTGAGAAGGAACGGACGAGGTGGCCAGGAAAGTGCACGGGAAGAGGGTGGTCTTGAAATGAAGTCTGAATTGACGTGAGATTTGAGAAGTTTGCTGAGCACCTATCAGTTTATAAGAAAACACCGAGGCTTCGTCTTACCGAGTGCCAAGATGTACTACTATGCTGCCTGAGAAGCCTCTAGAGCCATACTGTTACAAAATAAAATTCAAGAAGGAGGAACAATGCAAAAATTCCATTGTACAGACGACTTATGAGTGGTTGATTCAAAGCTCTTTCGTAACAGAATTACGTACAAAAGTTATGCTCCTCAATCTTCTTATGCATGCCAAGGAATTCACAGTTTGTGCACACAACTGAAGAGATGTGGAAGAGAAAAATTTTGAAGTTGATAACTGGTTTGAAACAGAGTAGTGTTTGATTTCAGTAAACTGAAATATTCGGAGTTTGGAAGGGGAGATATTCAGGAAACGAAACGTTATTAGAAACAGAGAAATGAATCAGAAGGGAATACAAGGAATGCTTTGCTACCGTACCCCGAACCTCTCGGCCCGCCCCTCGGAAAGGGTGTCAGGGGGGCGGCAGTGTGTCGGTGGATAATGAATGTTTCCACCACCATCTCGCCAAACCATCTTGTTCGGTCGTTTCGCGCCCGTCGGTTGCCCTGTCGCTGTGTCTGTCTTCGCTGTTATGATGTGTGCCCCGATTGCCATCTACATATATAACCGGGTGACGACGTTGACGATGGTGCGGGAGGAAAAGGAGAAGGGGATGGTTGCGGCAAAGTGAGAAGACGGGGAGATGGTGGGGACCAGTGGGAAGATAGTGGCGGGGGATTGCATAACAAAGAGGAGTTACAGGCAGAAGAGGGATGATTCGGCTCATAGAAGAGTCATGAGTACTACAATCATGTAAGTGCGGAGCCAGAAAATGAAATCTTCAGGTGAAACAAGACATCCAATGGGCGGGATCTCCCTTTGCCCGTGCCACCCATTCGCCGCCTTTCGACGGCGTGTCATAAAATTTGGCCACAAGCCGTCTCCCTGCCCTCCGCCGGCTCCCATCCCCATCCAGTCAGCTGCAACCGAAAGACAGTTGGTATCTCGATCGACTCGAGATTCGCCTCCCCCCGAGACACGACGAAGTCACATCGATCACCGTCCAACCGCTATCAGTGGTGACAAACGGCGACGGAAGAAGGGCGGGAGACTGGAGCATTCGGAGGGGAGGGAAGGTACTTGTTGCTACTACATTTATTGCCAACACACCACACTTCTCGGCGGCTGTCGGCTGACACCACCGCATCGCTTGTGATAGATCGAGTGGAGATGAATGGGTTGATGGTGACAAGGGGAAAACGGAGATGGTGGAGCATCATGGATTGGTACAGGGATCTGGAATGTGGGGGAACTGAATAAGAGGTTCCAATCGATATAAATATCTGAAACAAAGAAGCCGTTTCGCTTCGGATATTCATGCCAGTTTCAAAGTGTCCTCCCTTCCTTTGCAGGTGAAACTGTTTCTTACATTTGATTTGTTGATTTGTTCAAGGTTCCCGACACTTTTTTCCTTCCTCCAAAGTACCCTAGACTCATATCAACAAGAAGTGCACATCGGAAACCCCAACAACCAATCAAAAAGTCATCTGACGGCTCATCCTACTGTACCCCTTCTTCTCTCCCGATGTACCCGCCACAACCTTGCCGCATGACTGCTGTCGCGCCCTCTCTCCATCGTGTTTAATCGTCTCCCGGAGAGTCCCATCAAATAATTCGAAGCTGTTTGAAGCTGCAATAGGTCTGTGAGAAAGAGATAAAGAGATAAGAGGCGTGCTCCTCCTGTCGGTCAGCTATCACACGAAGAATTGGAGAATTGGCGGCGGTGGAGAGACCGCCGGATACGAGATGACAACGGGTGAAAATAGCAAATGTTGTGGTTGTTAACGTGTACACACGGCACAAATGCCCCCATCCCCGAGTTTCGAAATCTCACCTATCTCTTTCACTCTGTTTTCAGTTGTTTAATGACAAGGACTCCCCCTTGTCAAGCGGTGATCGGGGAGAAGCTGGGGAGCATTCAGAGAATGTATCACTGAATGGAGTGGATTGGATGCTATTTATAACAACGTATTACAAGCGAATATTCCAAAATGATGAAGAATAGGTGAACTGGGAATGGAACAAGGAAGCTGAACAAAGTTCTTGGGGGAAAAAAGAGCAAAATGATAGATTGGGAGAGCTGGTATCAATGAAAACCAAAAGTGTGATGTGATGATCGGATGTCTGGGCACAGGAAAGATGAGAAACGCCAAGTAGGGGAATCGGGAACGAGCTATTCGGTGGAGTTTAGTTTACTTTGGACAGAAAACAAAGATAAAGATGGGTGAATCAATTCTTCTTGCGGGAGGCCCGGAACTTTGATACTTTGGCTTCGGTGATTATCGGAGCAGGATCCTTGCTGGTCGACGGTTGGCACTCATATGGATCCTTCTCGACGATTTCTCCGGGAAACATGACAGTGCTCATCGGAGCAAGCTCCTTTTGCTCCGGTGCTAACGCGGATGGATCAACTGGAGTCGGCTCGTGGTTCCGAAGAATGGACTTTGTTTCAATCGGTGACTCTTCTTTGATTTCAACCATGTCCGTTTGGTGGAAAGTCTTGACTTCCTCCAGTTGTTGAGCAAATCGGACTCCGACCTTCTTCTTCGGCTTCTCGGTAACCTGGAAAACCTGACGATTGATGCTTTCTCTCATACTTCCAATTCTTACCTCGGCAATATTCTCCTTCGTTGCTTCCTGAGTATTCTCCAAATCTTCATCAGAAGCAAAGTCATCTGAATCAAGCTCTCCGTTCTCCTCTTCCTCGCCGAGATCCTCATCGGAACTCTCCTCGTCACAAGCGTCAAGGTACTTCAGAAGTGATTCCATTTCTTTCTGTGACACTCCTGGCTGTGCCAACAAGCGTTCGTAGTTTTCTGCGGCAGTCGCATCATCTTCTTCCATCTCTTCCAGTTCAATCAGGTCTTCTGCAGGCAACTCGAATGGTTTCGGAACCGGAACTTCTTGCACGACATTCTGCAGCTCGCAATGCTCGATCTCGAACTGCTCCAAAATGGACAACCGTTCCATAACTTTTATATGCTCCTTATCACGCAACTCCTTCTCACTGGGCGACTCCACCATGTCCTCTTTGTTTTTCTTGTTCTTCTTCCGATTCTCGTAGAACTTTTTCTCCATCTCTTCGTCGTACTGCTCGACGATTTCTAGAGGATTGCCATAGAGGTCCAAAGTGTCAAAGTTCTCTTCACAAAACTTGACTTTGTCCTCGATCAGTTTGATAGCTTTCAAGCCGTCGTCACGAAGCGCGTTCAGGTTTTTAACTCGATGTTTGATAAGTTTTTCGGCAGAGTACAAACTGCACTCCACGAAGTGACTGTCGCCCATTTCGATCGTTATTTGGTTTGTCCTGACAACATGAGCATCGCAGAAGTATCCAACATCGGAGATTTTGGCCTGGAGGAATTCAGTTGGCCTGATTCAGAATTTGATAACTCACGAGAATCGGTGCCTCCAGCTTCTTTGAGTATTCCTGAACCTCGACGAGAACCTTTTCGTAGCTGTTAACAATCAGTCTCCGGCACTCTGTCTCCACCTCCAGTCGAGCTTTTGACTGAAAAGGGGAATTTGAAAATCGACTTTGAAACGAGTGCCTACCGCATTGCATTCAGCTACGTACAGCTCGCCCATCCTTTCGTTGAGATCTTCCTCTGTCGTGGTCATTTTCTAAAAGAGAAAAACTTGAAAAACTGATAGGAAAAGTACTCTAATTTGTAAAAGTGCAAAGAGTCTTCAAAACTGGACCCGAGGCGCGAAATTCACGAGTTCTACCATTTCTGCAAACACCGCACATCAAACCTCACGCGCAAATGCACAAAACATTTTTCTTTCTAATTTTAGAAATTCAGAGAATTCACGAGAACTTACTTTTTTCTCCGTTTTCTGCTTTGGTTTTTAAGCTTTTTCTTAAAAACATAGTTCATAAAACTATTTCCGGTCTTAATTCGTTATTTCCTTTCACTGCAAAACCTTGATTTTAGTGATGGAAGAAGATTTATCAATAGATGAGTCCGCCGAAGGAATCATCGGATGTCTGCCAAGTGTTGTCGATGTGAAACATGTAGAAGAGATCACTGAACTTGTCGGACAACTTCCCAGTTTCTTCGATAAGGAGAATGTCGACGAAACCGCTGTGGAAGTCGCATATCTCCGTTACTCGCGGCTTCTCCATCTGTATCAAGAGCAACCCCGCTTGTTGGATAAATGGATTCCAGGATTAGTTGATACACTAGTTGGTTATGTCACATTAGTAGGGACAAGTGAGTGCATTCTTCTCAAAAAGTTTAGACAGCAAAACATTTCAGATGAAGCTGAGCAGCCGGGAATGAGCCGAGTATCTCGTGAATCGCTAAAGTATCTCTCTGATCTGTGCGTTGTACGTGGCAGCAAAACGATCGTTCGTCTTCTCCCTCACCAAGTCCACCTTCTGGATCCTCTTCTACAAACTCTTCAGTTCTATGAAGCAAGCTCACTTTCGGACCACTGTCAGAGGAATGTGTTGCTCATGTGGCTCTGGATTGTTGTCAGAAATCCTTTCGATTTGAGGAAGTTCGATCCGACTGGAGACCCGAATAATGTCATCACCCGAATCATGAACATCGCCCTTCACTATATGAAATGGGACTGGAACAGCAGCCAGACTTCAGCATCACTCGTCATTGCACAATGTCTTTCCCGAGCTGATGGAATCCCGAAGGTTCCTGAGTTCCTAAGCAGACTTTTGGATGACATCAAAGTCCATCACGAGAACAGGAAGCTTCTGCTTGCTGACCTTCTTCTCCTACTGGCGATACTCAAACACGTCGACAGGAGAGTTTTGGAGAACCACTTGCCACAATTCCACCAGCAACTAGGATTTCTGTACCCGATCGACGAGAAAAAAGGAAGTCTGATCTGCAAATGTCTCGTGAAAGTCGTACAGAGGATAGGATTGATTGCTCTGAAGCCGAGGATATGCAAGTGGAGTTACAGCAGAGGAAAACGGTTGCTGGAAGGCGTGCTGAACGACAAGGAAGTCGAAGAAGAGAACGGACATGTTAACGGAAAAGATGAGAATGGAGACGATTGGGGAGATGGAGTCGAGATGGAGCACCCGGAGATTGTTGAGTGGGCTCTGATGCACATTCTGGAAGCACTGAGCAACTCTGACACGGCAGTTCGGTGGTCTGCAGCAAAAGGAGTCGGCAGGATTACGGTCCGGTTGCCTGACGCTGACCTGGCTACTCAAGTCGTTAGTTCCATTATCGAAGGTCACTTCGGAGAAGTTGCTGAGTATTCTCCGTCTCACAGTCACGGAGCCTGCATGGCACTTGCTGAGTTGGCACATCGAGGAGTTCTTTTGCCCAGTTTACTCGAGGATGTTGTCCCAGCCCTGGAACTCTCTTTGGTGTTTGAAGATGCAATGGGGAGACACCAGAACGGAAATCAAGTGCGAGATGCTGCTTGTTATGCAGTTTGGGCGTTCTCGAGAACTTACGACCCGACTGTTATGGCTCCTTACTTGCAGAGATTGGCTTCTGCACTGGTGAGTTCAACCTGACTATTCAAAATATATCTAATCGATTATTTTTCAGTTATGTGGAGCACTTTTCGATCGGGAAGTGAATTTGCGTCGCGCCGCTTCTGCAGCTCTTCAAGAGATGGTCGGTCGTCAGAAGAATGTTTCCGATGGAATCCCACTCATCCAAGCCGTCGACTACTTCGCCGTTTCCAATCGTCAACGATGTTATGAACAGTTGTGTGTTCCAGTCACCCAGTACCCGGCATACTCTTCTACTATTCTGAGACATCTTATTGGAAAGAAAGTTGTACATTGGGACGAGAAGATTCGAGAACAAGCTGCAGTTGCTCTCGAGAAAATCAGTGCCGTGCAATTAGATAATGTCAGAGATTCGTTCTATTTGGACATCCTTGACGAGTTCTTGACATCAAGTTGTGAACCAAAGACGTCGTCACTGCTTCGACACGGTTACTTGTTAGCCATAGGACACCTAACAAGAGGACTCACATCTGGTGGAGTAGTCATTACTTCTAGAGTCTCCGATATCGCAAGGGTGCCAGAACTTCTCAGAGTGTATTGCGACAAGACTACTCAACCCGGAGCTTTGATGCGAAAGACGTTATGCCGATTCATCGAACTCGTATCTGTCTCGAAGGGAGTTCCACTGACATCTGGACAAAAGGAAAAGTGGATGGAGCTGGTGCTGGAACTGTTGACTGATCCACGAGAGAACATCCGGGTACTGGCGAAGAAAGCAGCAGAAGAGTTCTCAAGGATGTACTTGCAAGATGATGACCGATTGGTTGAACAGCTTCGAAGCAAGATTGTTATTTCGGTAAGGTATTTTTTTGCAGTTTTGGAACAAATGAATAGTATTTCAGATGCAGAAATGTTCGGATGAAAGTGAACGAATCGGAATGGGAATGATGTGTGAAGTGTTGCATCCGGAGGCTGTTGACGTTGAGATGTTCGAATCTCTGTGTGAAACTATTCTCAAGCCGACACCGAATGACGCGAAATGGGCTTCGGCTCGTCAACAAGCTGTACTGGCAATCAACCAAATAGGTGTGCAGGCATCGAAGGAAATGTTCGATAGGATTAGTGCGAAGTGCTTCGAGACTCTTTACAAGGCAATGGGCGATTACACGACAAGCGCGAAAGGAGACATTGGGAGATTTGTTCGCGAAGCCAGTATGTGTGCAATGGCGGATATCCTAGCACTTGCCAAAACAGAGCCTGCATTCCTCGATGAGCACGTGATCAAATGCGCCCGTCACATGGTTCAGCAGAGCGCTGAGCGGATTTCCAGGACACGAGAGGTTCACTCAACGAAATTCCTTCTTATTTCATCAAATTATTTCAGTGTGCGTGCTCATGTATCAAACAACTAACCGAATGCGAAATCACCGGTCGCCGTCTTCCCCATATCGATGAGCTCCGGATGATTTACTCGGAGCCGAAGGATTTCATTTCAGATCGGACTGTTTTCCAATTGAAACCACTGTTAGATCTTGGTGACGAGTACTACGAACATCTGCTCCTTGGAATCATTGTGTCGGCTGGCGGACTCGCGGAAGGAACACAGAAAACTGCGAAACAAGTGTTGCTCGAGCATCAAAGAGATGTTTTTGAAGACAAACCGGTACGTTGATGTTATGAAACAGACTTGTAACACTGGCATTTCAGAGGTTCGACAATTTCCTGGCCACTTGTGCGAAATTGTTCCGAAAAGCAAAGAATGTGGCTCGGATCGGGAACAGTTTTATGCAAGTGCTCCCGCAGATTTTCGGAAACCTGGGAATCTACGAACTGTGCCCGGAGACGTCAGAGTCTCTCGTTGAGATGGTCGATGTTATGAAGGCCATTGCAGTCAACTCGACACTCATCTCGCGACAACGACTCTCGATTGACTCACTGGGGGAACTTTTGAACTGCGGAAAAAAGAGCAAAGTGTATCGGACGGCGCTGACGATGGTAGGTGGTTTTGTTTTGTGTAATATATAAAGACCAACTTTCTGATAGTGTAAAAATTGGCGCCCTTTAACCTTTTCACTGTCCCTTTACGAAAATGTTCTTTAGATTCTGGATAATCTGAACAGTCAACGTCCAGTACTCCGTAAATCTGCTGCCGAAAGATTATACGAGCATCTGTGCTGTGCGGAACAAGCAGATGATGACGTGAGATATCAACTTGCATCTTTCTTTCAATCTGTTGTTCCAGGTCCTGGAACTCCTCGCCACTACCAACTGGCAAGATGAAAACGATGCAATTTTGAAGAAAGCAGTCGACGGGATATCCGAGAAACTTGTCTGACTCTTTTGTGATCAACTCTTATTCATTTAGTCCTGAATACGTGTCACTCTCTACTTTATAATGTTGTGAAAATGGTTACCAGTTTGGCATAATGGCTCTTAATTTGTCTAGATCTCTATTTTTGATTCGAATTCCCATCCCAATGAATTTTTATTGCTTCCTAAAAATACAAAATCGGATATCTCTTTGTTTCGCTCATCATCAGTTTTCATCTGATTTTATCTTATCTCTTTGCAATTGTCTCTTTTTTCTTTCCCCTAATCCGTTTTGACCTTGCCATTTCGAACACGAGTTCTCTCCCTTTCGTGTGCAGATCTGCGGGGAACATCATGTACTTTCTGGTCCGCAAACACCGCCTCGTCACACACTTCTCGTTCTCTGTTTCCCTCTTTTTCTAACAACCAAACTTCCGTTTTTCAGTCAATTGTCGAATTCTCAGTGCTATTGCGTTCAACGTTTCAACGATGGCCTATGAGCTGTCGGAGTCTCTAAAATGTACGCTCATACGGATGGGAACCATCACCGAGAAGGAGCTCGAAAGGGAATTCGCGTGAGTGTTGCATTTGCTTTGTTTCCTTTCAAAACAGTTGTTTTCCAGTTCATGCGAAGGTGCGATCAAAGGTCATCTCGAACCGTTAGGACTGAGGACCCTTGGCGAACTGATGTCGAAATACCCTGACAAGTTCATCCGAGTCGGTTCGAACATGTGGAAGACTATCGCCGACGAGGCTCAACAGGACATTCTGAATGTGATGAACGCGCCGAAGAAAGGAGGAAAGGGAGGACGGAGCGGTGGGAGTACCGCCGGACGGGGTCGTGGATCGAGTGTGAATCGTGGCGGCTTCAACTCGAATTCGTCGCGGAACTCGAATTTCTCGAACAGCAACAACTTCCGGTCGAACAACGGTGAGAATATGCACATCATTGTCACATTGTTCATTGTTTTATTCAGCTCCGAGTCGCGGTGGATTCAATCCAGCTCGGAATAACCACCTGGGAACGTATGGTTCTGCTTTCCGCAGACAGGACCCACCACCACCACCTCAGCAGCAACAGCCGCATAACAATCTGTCCAACAACCGTCCTCTTCGTCGTCCTGCCGACTATGGAGAACCAAACCGGAACGACTACGGATCGAACCGAGACAACTTCGACAGGTGAGAACAGATTATTATGAGTGTTGTATGAGTGTTGGAAAGTAATTCGAATTTTCAGTCGAGACTCCAACTACGGATCGAACTACGGATCGAACTACGGATCAAACAACGGCTCGAACTTCCGCAACAACCGTGAGCGGAACATCGATGACAAGGATTACGATGCGAATCGAGGATTCTTCTCTGATTCGGTGTACGACGATGCGCCGCCGTACAGTTCGAATCAAAGTGGTCGGCACTCGCCGAGACGTCGTTCTCCACCGAGACGATATTCCCCTGAAAGACCAAGAGATAATGGATATCGCCGTCGATCGCCGTCTCCGCGTTATCAAGACAACTACCAGGACAACTACAATCGTGGAAGAGACTACTCCCCGCCGAACCAGTATCGTCGGAGCCCGTCTCCGCCAAGACAATCGAGGAGAAACCACTCGCCTCCCAGACAGTGGTCTCCGCCGAGAAACAGATCTCCGCCCAGGAACAGGTCTCCGCCAAGAAGAATGTCCCCACCGAGAGATAGATCCCCGCCAAGGAATAGGTCCCCGCCGAGAAACCGTTCTCCCCCAAGACACGGAAACGACTATCGTGGCCCGAGCACGTCTAGCAATAGCTACCACGATCACAGCCCGCCGAGACAGGGATCGAGCCGGAGCGGAGTTTCGACGCAGCGGAGACAAGATGAGGGACGCTCACCTCCGAGAGCTTATCACAACGACGCTCAAGAGGCCGCTTACAGAAAACCACTTCGGTCGGAACCTTGCAAGCGTTCTATGGCCAGAGCTGGACAAGGACCAATGCTTTCGACCAGTGAACTGGCTGCAAAGATCCAAGGCGTTCAGCTGAACTCTTCGAGCGATGACTACAATCTAGCACAAATATGCGCCCAGTGTATGCAGAAAAATCCGAAGTTCTCTCTAGACAGATTGATAGTCAACGTCGAAGCCAGCATGGATCGGGCATTTCCGGGTGAAAAATTCAGCGGGAAGATAGCCTATCTGCGTAAGTTGATCTTCGATTTCCCTCAACTTCTTGGACCCATAGTGATAGAGAACGTAAGTTTTGCCCAAGACTGAATGCCTGCAAATGTTTACTCTTTCAGGAATCGATATACTGGCGTCCTTCGACAGTCCCTGCTCAGTCCGTGAGTCAGCCAGTTTTCTCCGGAGCCCCACCAGGCCTGGGTAGACCACCAATTGTCTCCGCACCTCCACCAGGAATACCGACACCTCCAGGGATCCCCCAAACAGCAGCACCCAACTACTCCTCATCGCCGACTGTTCTCGGCTACACAAGCTTGTTGCCAGAAGACCCGAACAGTCCGTTGTGCAGAAGTATTCGGGAACACTTCTGTTTCGTCCCCCAAGAGAAAGAATTCAATCTGAGAGAGAAGCAGATCGAGCTCATGAATGAATTCAAATCGGACGAAGTCGAGACGTTGCGGTGCCTCACATACGTCCTGTTTGTTTTCTACAAAGATAAGTATAGATATACTTCGTCTTCAAACGGTGAGTAAATTGAGTGGTTCAGCCAAATCAATCATATTTTGCGCTCAGAAACTGTCAGTCTGGGCCCGATCGGCTATCAACCAAATGCTCCGACTTTCTTCCGTGTGAGCTATCTGCATCCGATGCTTATTAAGAAGCAACCACGGGCAGAGCTGCAAGTCGAAATATGCCCAACCAACACAGTCAACAAGTTTGGAGTTAGACTCGCCGAAGATCAGTTTGCGTATAATAGGATGAACAACGATATCCAGTGAGTTGAATCAATGGCGACTGTTTGAGAGAATTCATTGCAGAACCCTATTCGCCGATGGCACAAATCAAGCGAAGTTCAAACTCGAGCCTTACCAGCTGAGAATTGGACATGCGGTCATCTGCTCGAAGAACATCTTCAACATGGGAATAGAGAAGTACCATCGCGCCATCGTTCTCCAAATCGTCCCCGTAATCACAGCTGTTTCCGTACCGATTGCAATAATATACAATTTCAGAGAATTAAAGTGCTTTTCATCGATGTGGGAAAAACGGAGGAACCGAATCTGAATGGGATATTCGCGATGCCGCCACAGTACACCACGCTGCACCCATTCTCGATCACTTGCACCTACCAGTTTCCCGAGCACGCATCAATGTCCGTGAAGAAACGGTTCACGTCGTCGATAATGGCTGGAAATGTGGAGACCTTCTACATCAACTACGTGCCTGGAAGGATCGATCAGTTCGAGGAAAGAGAATCCAAGAATGACAAGACTGTCAAGGTGAGTTGTATTTTAATTAGATGAACTGGATGGACAGCTACTCTCAATATTCGCTATAATTCTTTGTTTTCAGGATAAGGAGACAATCCTTGCTCCAGTCGATCTTCTGAAGTTGCAAAATGGCACTTTCAAGCCCATCATCTCTCCTGAAGACGACGACTACTAGTCCGACCCTCCCCCAAACTCCAAACTTCAACTTCAAACTGTTTCGCCGTTCGTCGCTTCATGTATTTATTGTATTCCCGAGTCTGTACTTGTTCCAATTCCCGAATTCAGTTTTTTTCATGACATCTGCTCTTCTCGCGCCTGAGTCTTGTTCAAATTACAATTTAGATTATTCTTGATAGCTTCGATCGAGACTGTTACGATCAAATCGATACAATAATAAACAATGGTTATAACTTATCGGTCTTCAGATGGTTTTATTTTTAACACTTCGAGCCAACCTTATGCTAACAATTCTAGTAATCAAATCTTTCAGAAGCAGATAAATGAACAATAACGAAACAAAAGAAACAAGAAATGCAACAAGGAAAATATCGAGGAAGCTTTTTTGAAAAGCATTGAGTTGTCGACCGAAAGGATCCAGTTGGGGGAATGGACCGTATCTGGAAAAGAGAGAAATGGAATGGAAGAGACAAGGATTCACTCACTTTGCGACGAACTCCGTGTGCTTCACCAATTGCTCTTTCGGACTGTATGGTTGGTTCTCCAAGAGATCTGCCAGAATTGTCGCGTTCCTCTGATAGTTCTTATCATAAAGAATCGAATGAACTGCTGATTTGACAATTTCGAAGTTTCCCAGATCAGTCTTCCACACTCGGATTACACTGTGATGTCTTTGAAGCATGTGCGCGTTTCGGAACTGATCGAAGGTGATCGGGACCATGACTGCTGGTTTCCCGCAATGAGCCAGTTCCATTGTACTGCCGAGACCTCCGTGAGTCAGAAATGCAGAGAGACGAGGATCGTTGAGTAGAGCAGTTTGGGGGACCCATTTGGAGAAATGGATGTTGTCAACACCCGCAGCGAATGCAGTCTCATCCGTTTCGTATTTCCAGATAAATGTGACATTCGGTTCCGATCTAATCACTTCCAACAAGTTCATCTTCCACTCAACTGGCATTTCGGAGGATCTCACCATTGATCCAAACGATATTAACATGTTCCGTTCTTTTCTCTCGAGTATCTCGTCCCATTCAGCATTCAGTTTCTGTGATCGAATACTCTCCAAATCCACAGATATTCCTCCAATCGGAACTGTCTTCTGCAGAACTGGACGAGGGAAGTCGACGTAAGGATTTGAGTTGGTGAACATCAGAGATGCAGCTGGCATGAGTTCCCGCCAATCCGGGATGTCTTCTCCTAGATACTTTTTGTAAGTCTCAGTCTCCTTGTCGAACATTCTTTCAATGTTTCCTCGATTTCCCCGACTGAACACATAGTTTGTATACCTTTCCGTCATGGTCATCTTGTCAGTAAATGGAGATTGGGAAGCTGAAATTGACTTACTTGTCCACATAATGAACTCTGAAGGCACTAACCAGGTACATAGCTCAATTCCTGTGGCTCTCCGGAATTAGCAACAACAAAGTCATACGCGGTTTGTGACGAAGCAAGAATCGTCTTTTCAATTCCTAGTTTCTTGAAATATCCTAGTCCACAAATTGTCACTGGCTCCAGAATCGCTACATCAAAGTTTCTAGATTTCATATCACTGAAAACTTCTCTATTCCTCACGAAGTTTGCACAGTATGCTTCTATCAGTACATTGTACCACGAAAGCATCTGAAATTTTGGAAAGGTTCACATTGAAGGAACACAATGATACTTACTCCGTCGAAGTCGGCGTTATGGCTGTCAAGTGTCCACAGTCCAGCCAGGTCACTCTCGAACTCAACGTGCTCTGAGATCATCTGTTCATCTCTCTGAAACAATGCACATACGAATTGCTCCCTAAAAGCCTCCTTACCTCCACGACAACAACATCTTTTGTGAGTTTCACTCCCAACTGATTCTTCCTCGTTTCATCTGCTACTGCCACAAGGAATGTCTGAATCGAAACTGTTAATCTCTTGAATACTATACCTTTCACCCACCACATTGTGTCCTGCTTCTGTCAAAGTGTCTGCTAACCTTGCCATAAAGTTCATATGACTTCCCCCGAAAGCAGGAGACAATACAAGTACATTGATGGCGACGCATTCTAGAATCAGAAACAAAAGAATAAAGGGAGTGATCATGGTGAAGATATAACTGGCTCTTTGCTACTGTCTATATATAATTGCGGTCAAAAAGATATCAAATTAGGATTTGTCATCATAAAAGATGACTTCAACAAACCATCATCAGCTATCAGTCCAAGTAGTTCATGGAGAGACAGACACCAAAACTTGTTTGCCTGGAGAGGTGTCCGCTTATCAGTGGCAATTGATAAGAGTCAAAAGTTCAAAAAACAATTGAAAACTAGCACATGTATGATGTAGTCGGTGTGAGATCAAGTTTCATAATTGTATGGAGAAAGGAACTGTAAGATCAGAACATTTCGTTTCTGATCAGCATAAAAGAGATAGAAAGTGGATGAATTGAACCGTAATGGGAAAAATGACACCTGTATACTTTCTGCTGAATCTGTTTCTCCCAGTTTCTCCTTTCAATATCCTAGTTTTGTCTCCTGCATTTGCTGGTAGTCACATGAACTTCATGGCTCATTTAGCGGATACCCTAACCGATGCTGGACATAATGTGGTGAGTTTACTTGGAATCCTATCCTCCTATCCTGCTTTCCTGCTGTTTCTTCCAGACGTTCTTAGTTCCAATCGTGGACGAGGAAACAAGGAACCGACTCGGTGTGAAGACAACGAAAGACGTTGTTGTTGTGGAGGTGAGCCTAGCGAAAGCTGTTAGCTCCATCTTCATGCCCCTTGGAACTATTTTTCAGAGAGATGAAGTGATGAGGAATGAGAAACACCTTTTTGAAGATTTAGTTGAGAAGATTTGGACGTTAGACACACATCGACCGACTTGGAGCGAAGTAAACAACCTCCAATGGTTCTAAACTCAAAAACGCTTTAGACATTCACTTTCTGGAACAAACTGATGACTGCTTCATGTGAAAACTTGTTGCGTAACAAAGAAGTTTTCGATCAGTTGAAGACAAAAAACTTTGACGTGGCTATACTGGAGCCTCTCTCCGTTTGTGGACTCGGTTATTTCAAGAAATTGGGAATCGAAAAGACGATTCTCTCGTCGTCATGTGTGTTTTATGACGTAGTTCTCACAAATACCGGAGAACCGGAAGAACTGAGTTATGTACCGAGTAACGAGCAACATATCTACGATCCCCACTTCTAATTCTTCCAGCGTGGAACTCTGCTACAACAGATCGGATGAGTATTTCGGAACGGTACCTCAACTATCAGTTTTCAAAGGATTTTCACAGAAATATGGAACAAATGTTTGATGAAGAAACAAGGATCTATCAGAAACATTTGGGAGAAGAACTCTCTGACTGGAGAGAACTGATCCCCGCCGCCTCTTTGTTCTTCACTAATTCCATTCCTTACCTTGACTTCCCTCGTCCAGTTTTACCAAAAACAATTCCGATCGGAGGAATAACTGTGAAATTAGAGAAGATTCAATCGGAAAAGTTAGGTCGAGGATGGGGGAAGATTCTGGATTTACGGCCGAAGAACATGTTAATTTCCTTTGGCAGCATGATGAAATCGTCGAAAATTCCACAGGAATGGAGACAAAACATTCTGGACGCCATCAGGTCAGAACCGAATGTCACTTTCATCTGGAAGTACGAATCGGATGACACTTCCTTCGCTGCGGGTGTTGACAACATCCACTTCTCCAAATGGGTCCCCCAGTCAGCTCTTCTAAATGATCCCCGTCTTACCGCATTTCTGACCCACGGAGGTCTCGGAAGCACTCACGAACTGGCTCTTTGCGGCAAACCAGCAGTTATGGTTCCAGTGTTCTGTGATCAAGTGAGAAACGCTCAAATGCTGGAGAGACATGAAAGTTCCATATTGGTGTGGAAAACTGATCTAGGAAATTATAAGATTGTCAGGAATGCAGTCGGTTCTATTCTTCACGACAAGAGCTTCAACAAGAATGCTTTGCGATTAGCAGAAACAATAAACAATCAACCACATCAACCAAAGGATTCGGTCGTGAAACACACAGAGTTCTTGGCAAAGTAAGTCTCTTTTCCTTCTCCGGCAACATTTCTGTTTTCAGGTACGGTCCGTTCCCCCAAATGGACCCATACGGAAGGAAACTCAACTTCTTCCAGAGATCTTTCATCGATATTTTTTTTGTTATGGCACTGATAACCACTGTGTTCCTTATCGCTGTTCTTCTAGTTCTGAAAAGTTTATTCCAGAACTTTGTAAAAGTCAGATCATGTCTCAAAAATAAACATCTTTGAATGTGGAGTGCGTATCAAATACTCGTCTCACTCGCCCGTAGATCATCGTTTCATCACCTTCGAAAACCGTGAATGTTGTAGTCTCTGCAGTGACTTCCCTACTTCTTTCCACCCCTTCATCATTTTTTCACATGAAATGCCCGTCGATTGTAGTTTCTGTGATGGATCTTTGGGTCGTTTTGCAGCTATCTATTTGATTGATTGTCTGGCCCGTTCAGAGAAGAAGACTTCTGATGAGAAATGAGTGTGTGTGCTGAGGAGAAGAACGTAGAGCAGGAAGCTCTAAATGGTATAAGATAATCTGGAATGTCTGATCAAAAGCTTCTTCTGCTTGTAGTTTGTACAGGAAGCGATTGACATTATCCGTTGACTTATTGAACTGTCTACTGTGTTCCGCATCACGTGATATGTATCAAGACATAGAATATTGTGACAAGACGCCGTGTCAGTATCAGCTACAGATACTACACACTTTCAGAATGTTCGTCTCTCCTGTTTTTGCTTTCCTTGATGACTTTGGGTACGTAATGGGCGGGAACTGGGGCATTTATAAATGAGAAGAAAGGAAGGAGACAGTGCAGGAGTACGGATACAATAGTTGGAAAGACCAAACATGATCCGTCTGCTTCCTCTTCTTCTTATCAACTATGCTTCCTCTATTAATGTACTCGTTTTGTCTCCTGCTTTCGGGGGAAGTCACATGAACTTCATGGCTCACTTGGCTGATACTTTGACTGAAGCTGGACACAATGTGGTACAGTTTTTCGTGGACTGTACTTGTTTGCTCATAACTTCTATTCAGACGTTTCTAATTCCTGTAGCTGATGAAGCTCGCAAGAACCAACTCGGAGTGAAAGTTACGAAGGATGTCGTTATCGTAGAGGTTTGTTCTGATTCTCTTCCTTTTTCTCTAATTCTTCTTTCCAGCAAGACGAGATAATGTCAAAACAGTCTCTCGTCGTCGACGATCACATGGACATGATGTGGACACTGGACACCCACGAACCTAACTTTGAAGAGGTGATCCAGTTCTTCCTCCTAACTAGATTGTAATTCCAACCCTTCCCAGATGTTCTCTTGGTTCAATCGAATTATGGAATTGTCATGCGCCAATTTTTTGAGAAACACGGAAGTTTTTGATCAGATGAAAGCAAAGAACTTCGATGTTGCGATTCTGGAGCCACTTTCAGTTTGTGGACTTGGATTCTTTAAGAAATTGGGAATCGAAAAGACGATTCTAGCGTCGTCGTGTTCTTTGTACGACTTCGTGCTACCGAATATTGGAGAGCCAGAGGAACACAGCTATGTGCCGAGTAAGGGAAAAACTGAAAATCGTAATGAATACTTTGGTTTACAGCACTGTCTTCACAGACCGGAGAGCAAATGACACTACTCGAAAGATACAAGAACTATCGATTCTCGAGAGACTCCAAACGGAACATTGAGAGAATGTTTGACAAAGAAACTGATATTTACCAGGAACACTTGGGAAAGGATCTTCCTGGTTGGAGAGAACTCCTTCCAGCTGCTTCTCTCTTCTTCACAAACTCTAATCCATACCTTGATTTCCCTCGCCCGGTTATTCAGAAGACAGTTCCGATTGGTGGAATATCTGTGAATATGCAGAAGATAAAAACGACGAAATTGGATGCTGAATGGGATGCGATTCTGTCCAAGAGAGATCACAACATGCTCATCTCATTCGGGTCGATGGTCAAATCGTCGACGATGCCAATAGAGTGGAAGCAGAACATTCTGAACGTCATCAAGTCTGAACCAGATGTTACGTTTATCTGGAAATACGAAACTAACGATACCTCCTTTGCTGCGGGTGTTGACAACATCTACTTCTCCAAGTGGGTTCCCCAAACCGCTCTTCTCGGAGACGACAGACTCACTGCATTCTTGACTCATGGTGGCCTCGGAAGTACAAATGAACTGGCTCATTGTGGAAAACCAGCAGTCACTGTTCCAATCTTCGGAGATCAAGTACGCAATGCCAACATGCTCGCAAGACACAACGGAGCGATATTTGTCTGGAAGAACGATCTGGGAGATTTTGGAATCTTAAAGAAAGCTGTTCATTCTATTCTGTACGATGAGAAATTCAAGACGAATGCCCGAAATCTGGCTGATATTCTTGCGAATCAACCACATCAACCAAAGGATTTGGTGGTGAAACACACGGAGTTTCTGGCGAAGTGAGTGTTTCATTCTTTCTCAATCATCATCTTGCTCCTTCCAGATTCGGTCCTTTTCCCCAAATGGATCCATACGGTCGTCAATTGAGTGTATTCGCTCGTAACTTCATCGACGTCTATTTCCTAGTTGCTATCAGTTACCTATCAATCATCTTTTTTGTTGTTGTGACACTCCGATTCGTCTTCTCAAAAATCTCTGTGAGAATTGTGAAAAAGACACAAAAAGTTCTCTAAATGGAGCTGTCGAATACTGTTCGCTCTTCAAATCGTTCTCTTCTGAAGCTTTATGGATTGTAACTGTTTTCTGAAACACCCAATTAATAATAAACCTTCCCCGATTACTTCTCTTATTCTCGTTTTGGGCGTAGAACAAAATGGATAATTGTTGTGATCTTATCAGATAACTTTGCTTTTCCTTATCACTTTCGGCGTGTTTCAGAAACGTGTGTTTTTATCAGGGATTCGTCTTCATCACCTCTGGAAATTATTTTGAGAGAAGCGTAACGAGAAGGAATGAAGAAAAGTCAGAGGAACCGGATCGGAAGTTTTCGGAAGAAACGAAAGAAGAAAACAAGGAGGAAAAATATCAACATGGTTTATTGTGTTACTTAAGTTAGTTGAAGGTCAGTTTAGTTCAATAGGGTCAGTTGGTCAGTCTTCACAGCTCCAGGTTCCGTTTCATCCTCGCACCGAGCTTCGACGCCGACTTCTGGGTGAGGACGGCGTTGGAGGGTCCGGGAGCAGTGGTGTCGAGGGCGGCCTGGGCTTCGGCTTGGACTCCATTTCCATCGAGCACAGCTCCGGCGGCGGCGTTGACGACGGCTGGGGCGTGGTTCCGGCTCCGGAGGTCTTGAAGGTCCGTCAAGTCCTGTTCGACGAACCATTCCATGATGGCGTCACGGTTCGTCTTCGCAGGCCACGACCTTCCTTGGAACCACGTGTCCAAAGAAGCCGCCTGCACCAATATTCCGGTTGCTGTGAAGATGGACGAGGAGACCTTCCTCCGGGAGCAGTTGATGCTGTGGAGGAGGATCCTGGCGTTGTTGAATGCGGGGTCGGGGATTGCCTTGGCCAACAACTTTGGCGAGAGACGGTTGGTGGTGACGAAGGAGATGGGGTGGGAAGCGCGGGCTTGGGCCATTTTTGACTTGACTTTTGCGTTTTTTCGATAAATCGAGTAATGCGATGTTAGGGAGAAGTCTCGGCTATTTACGTTAATTTTATCTTTGACTCCGATCTAATCAGTTTTAATCAGTTTTAATCAGTAAGCGACTGATTCATTTCTTCATTTTATTGTGAACAGTGCACGGGAAAAAACCGGGCATTGGAACCTGTTCCCAATTCACGGGGAAAAAAACCGTGCATTGGGACTTGTTCCCAAAACTGCAAACCCCTACTGTACAAACGGACCAGTTGGAAAGAAGTTTGTCAACCTTCATTGAATTCAACCACCAAATCCCCCTTCAATCAAATTGTTCTTATTAGCACAAGTGATTGCTTTCACATCATGTGGTGCTCCATTTATCAAGTATTGACCGGTTTCTGTGATGCAAGTGAAAGTGGCTGATGGACCAGAAACTGCTGTGTACACCTGGAAAACAGAATTATGTTTCATTGATACCTAGGAACTCACAAATTGTGCTGTACCGCTCAGGGCGCTGTAGATGTAAAGTTCTGGGAAAACTCCGTTGTCACAGTTTACTGTGAATTCACAGTTATCCTGCGTTACAGAAAAGTTGGGAGCCTGCGAATTCGAGAACCATAAAGTGTCTGAACTGTATTTGGAGCCGCCACCGGAAAGAGTCTGGAATTGAGAACAACTACAGGATGGGCGGTTGGCTGAAAAATGGAAGAATCAGTGATTGGTGGCTTTCCTTCCTTTACTTCTTCTGTTCACACATCCAACTGAAAAGTTGGTGACTGTATAAGCACTGATATTGTAGTTCACATAGTAAATGTTCCAGATGTGGCCACCGTTTTCCGCGGGTTGACAGTAACCATTGAAGCTCCTGTTACCCTGAAATTCTATATTACAGCGTACACTGAATCCATTTTAAACATACAAAGTACACAGCATCTTCTGTGAAAAGTACCGCTCTTGCAGTTGATCCGGAACAGAGTGGAGTTGTCAGACAAGTCGACGGGTTCTTTAGGAAGAACGGGGTTTGGAAGATCTCGTAGTTGTTCCAGAAGTCAGTAAAAGAAGAGACAGATGCAGAAGAAGCATCGGTGATGGCATTAGATGGACAGGGACAGGGAGCTGAAAAGTAGAGACAATGCATAACTTCAGAGCAGGGCATTGCTAATCTGGAGTTGTGGGAGCTTTAGTAGTCATCAAGGATGGATCATCTGAATACAAATCAGTTGAATGTTCATGGGAAAAACCTACAGTAATCCACACAAGCTGCATAATAAGTATCATAAGATCTGGGAGTATGTCCATCTCCATAAACCGACCATTGCATTGAAGGACTTGTATTCAGACAGAAACCATATGCTGTTTTGTTTCCGAACTATGAAGTTGTGTTTATTGAATTCATGGAAGCTCAATTATAGGTGTCTTACCAGTGCGAAAGTCCCATCATCATCAAAAAGCACCAAGCTTTTGCTCATCGGACATGAGTTGTAAGAATAACAATTTCCGCTGAGAATGGCTACTTCCATGTTTGGACTAGAGATGTTATAGAGGGAGATGTTATTGTAGAAAGAGTTGAATTGGAGAAACTGATGAACATTGTTGTTAGTGATTTCCTGGTAGAAGCAGGTACAGTTGGCTTGAATGTAAATTGTGGGGTTTCTAGAATTAGTGACTTACTGGGTACCGTATTCACTTGAAAGCATGCTTCTGCAAACAGGAATAGGCCACAGAGGACTAGAAAGAGTGGAAGTGAATCTGATAGCATTGCAGCTATCCGGGAAGCAGAACAGAGTGAGTTGCAATATTCATATTCAAAATCCACTCATGAATATTTATGAGCTGTGCAATAAGCCACTGCACAGTTATCACAGTTTCAACTAGTTAGGATCATCGAAGCAGATCGGACGGAAAATGAGCCCAGTTCAACTGTCATCAGGACAGCGAGCTTTCGGGAAGTATTTAGCAGTTTCTTTTCCAACATTTTTGTGGGCTTTAGCATCGAAGAGCATCTCCCGATACAATTTTTACAAAAACGAGACATTTATAAATACAAAACACATTTATTCGTTCAATTCTTCAGTTTCTCTCGAGTTATTCGACATCTCCGGATGGGCCGGCGGCTCACGTACAGTACTCTTTGCCGCCCTTGGACAATTCCAACGGGAACTCTCCGATATCCCACGTCTTGTCGGGCAGGACTCCCTTCTGGATGTGGATCTTGGGCACCTGGATGTACGACAGTAGGTAGCACGGGTCGTTGTTCTCGGAGGGTTTCTCGTGACAATGATGCCAGATGTAGACCCATGGATCCATCGTGCTGTACTCGTCCACGGAGCCGCTGAGTTGGAAGAATCCGGAAGGGTCCGCGAACATGTTCTTCGTCATGTCGGTGTTGCCTGAAATCCGAAACATTTCTAGAAACCGATAACCAACTTGAAACTCACCCCAGAAACCGTAATCAACAAGTTTGACCTCGGCGAATTGAGCGGGTTTGCCGCGACACAGGAGGCGCCCTTTGACGCTGACAGATTGCTCGCCGGCGTGGGAAGTTCCGATGAGAACGAGCAGAGCGATGATGACAGTCTGCAAACAGAATTTTTGTTTCCAAAACACTGTTCTTTTGATCCAGTTTATCTGCTTCTTCCCGCTAACTCACCTTCATGATAAGACGATCGATCGTGTAATACTCCGTCTCCAACTCATCCTGTTAATTTCTCGTAAAGGTCACTGAATCAGTTCACGTGTTCACGTGTTTACGTGACCCAACGATTCCACGTGTACTGATCAAAACAAGAGATAAGAAAGTTCCACGTGAAGGAACAATTCAACCGATACTTCAGTCATTTATCGATTTGGTTGTCAAGGAGAGAACACGAAAGTGAACAGGTGAGTTGGGAACTTTCCAGAAAGAGGAAAATGGGGAGCTTTGTTCAAAAAACAAGCAATTTCACTTCTAGATGTCCACCCCAAATGATCCAGAACCAGTCGCCGCTGGAACCGTCGTCGGCGAGTCGATCCCGATGGCCATGGTGGCCGGTCTGATCGCCGGACTGATCTTCGCAATCATCATGATGATCTGTCACATCTCGGTGACCAAATGTCTCATTTCGTCGCGTGTCAAGCAGATTCCAAAGGCTCGGAAGGTGAAGGTGAAGAAGACGAAGAAGGGCAAAAAGGGAAAGAAAGCGAAGAAGGGAAAGAAGGGAAAGAAGGGCAGCGACACGACTGGAACCAGCGGAGGAACCACTGCCGGATCGGGCACCACTGGCACTTCGGCCTCTACTGTCGCCTAATTCATTCAACAACACCATCCAACCCGTTCGAATAGCTGTACTTTTATTGAGAAGAGAAGCGAATTCTCACTACTTCTCCGTATCAATAAACCATTCTATAGATGTTACACTGTGTTTTTTGTTAGTTGAAAGTGAAAGCTCATTTGTGTGTCTTTAGAAAGAAAACAGAGAGAAACTTGTTCATTTGGATCAAAACAGGCTATTATGAAGGCGGAGGCCGATTAAGGCATGCAATCGCTGGGTCTCTGACCCTAAATCCTAAGTTATTCCACCACATAAAACTGTTTCCAGGATTAATTGGATCTCGCACACATTTGATGGAATCAATCACCTGGAATCAAGCATCTGAAGCAGCAAATAAGTAAAAAAACTTACTGCAACGAAGCCAAATCCGTTCATGAACACCGCTTTAGAATTATATCCTGACGGACATTCGAAATTCACCTCCGTGGGGCAATCGGTGTAGTTCCACACAGGTTCAAGGATTTCAGAAGTACCGTACCATTTGTAAACATCATAAACATCGAGTTCTTCTCTGGTCCGAATGACTTTGATATCTCCACAAGCACAAGTTGGTCGAGGTGCACAACTGATGGATGGATTATTGAGGGCGTAGTTATCCACGTGCCACTTGAAAACACCGTTCTGATCAGCTAAACAAGCCAATTCTGCAGTAGCATCTTCATAAGGAACAGAAAGTGGCTGCCAGTTATCCGACACAATCTTCGGTACGTAGTCGTCCGGGCAATAGGCTTTGTAGAAAGAGCAATAACTTGCATTGGACACTGTCGCGAGAGTTGGCATCTCTCCGAGACGATCATTCGCTGTGATAGCTGGACATTTGCACGAGTCTAGATCAGCTCTACACGTGACACCTCGTCCTTCTTCTACCGGATATCCACCAAAAGTCCAAGTGTGATTTCCAAAAGTGTCCGTTGAACATTCAAGGATATCTATTGGTCGGGGCTCCGATTGTGGCATTGCAACTCCGTCCACAACACGGTTTATCTGAAACGAGTCTATTCAATTGGACAGCTGCGACAAGCTCACATAGGTCATGCGTGTGAAGAATTCGTTTCCAAAGATTGTCGAGTACGACTGAACACCTGTTCCTCCGCAAGAGTACTCCCATTTACAGTTTTGCTTGTAAGCGGTGAGAGGGGACCAACGAAGACCTGGAGTTTCTGTGAAAGTGTAGAGCCCTGTACATGGACACCCATGTGTCGGATCGTAATTTCTGTCTTCTATGCAAGCAATTGCCGGATCAACTACTTTTCGTCCTTCCACGAACCACATTTTGAGGTCATTGTTGATGGGATTCGTGATGCATTCAATGGAGAGAGACGTGTTCATCTGAAAATGTTTCATCTGTCAGTTGAAGAATCGATGGAGAGAAACTGACCTTGAACCAATTGATACCATTTCCGAAGACAACTGGAGCATACCCAGCTGGACACTGTATTCCAACAGAATCCCTACAATCATCATAACTCCATAGTCCCTTTGCAACTTGATAGTCCGCAAAGTCTCCCTTTGAATCATAAATGGAAAGGTCCGTCTTTCCATTAATCGATAACAGTTCCCCGCAGGAACATTCCTTGACCACTAGACAACTGATTGATGGGTTCACCAAGGGAATCGATCCATAGTTCCACTGTCTACTTCCGTCATCCTGCTTCACACAGATCAGTTCATCAAACACTGATTTTCCTTGAGGAGTGATCGGGTTGATATTGTCACCGACTAACTTCGGAGCACCTCCAGAAGGACAACTGGCTTGAATGAGTCCACAATACTTGCCAGGAGGAGTGGATCTATCAGTGACAATGGCGGCTTCTCCGAGTTTAGCAGATCCAGCAAGTGTGGGACAGGAGCAGGTTTCCATGTCGGAGACGCAAGCGATACTGAGTCCCGGAACAGAGTAGCCGTATAGGTTCCATTGGTTAGAAGAACATGATAAGAAGCTGAGATCGCTAGGAGATATGGAGCCAGAATTAACCACTCGGTAGATCTGTAACATACACTTTTCTTCGTGAACCGCTTTGGAGAACAACTCACAACAACAGGCGCTTCACCGGGATAAGCCAGAACAGTGTGATATGAGTCGACATCAGTTCCGCAATCAAAACTTGCTCCACATTGATTGTAAAAATTGCCATAGGCCATTTTAGGAGGCCAGGTCTGTTCATTTTTCAAGCTGCTCCAACTCGGTTCACTTGCTATCATCGAACTTGTGATGTTCGCAATAGGCGGACATGGACACGATTGCATAAGCATGCTCATGCAAATGACATAGAGTCTGTCAAACTGAACAGCTTCCTCTCCAATTGTCCAGTTTTTAGTCACTGGATCACACGTCGTCGATTCACTTTCAGATGAGAAAAACTGCAACTAAGTTTTGTTTATACCTACTTGTCTGCATGTCTACCGTTTTCGCTTTTTTCGTTCCGAAAACCACCACTGTGAAATGAGCAGGACATGTGACTCTCGTTGGACACGCATCGTCCCCGATACAACTGTCTAATACAGGAAGCATCTGGAGACTGCTGTAATCTCCGTAGGTAATAGTTCTTCCAAAAATCTCGAGGAATGTGTTATTATCCATGTAATTCAGAGAGCATGGGCAATCGTATTGCACACAAGTGGCATAGAGCCTGTCAAACTGGGATCCTTCAACAGACCATTTGGAAGCTGAGCAAGAAGAACTCAGAGAGCCATTCGGGTACTAAAAAGAAGTGATATCTTTGATCAAACTCTTGCAATTTACTGTTGCTGCGGTATCTGTATCAAAGATCACCAAAGTAAGCCCAGCAGGACAGGAAATCTTGTCCGGGCAAACATCGTCAGGGACACAGTTGTCATTCGGAGCACTAATGGTAAGAGAACTAATGTTATGATAGAACGGATGAGATCCAACAAGCTCTTGGATGTTCGATTCATCCATGTACTTGAACGGACAAGGGCATGCAAACTGCACACAAGTGGCATACAGTCTGTCAAACTGGGAACCGTCTACGGACCACTTTTTGGAAGAGGCCGAGCAGGAAGAGCTCAAAGAGCCATTAGGGTACTGAAAAGCACAGTTTCTTTGACAAAGACTATAGGAACATACCGTGACTGCGCTCTCCGTATCAAAGATAACCAACGTGAGCCCAACAGGACAAGACACCTTATATGGGCAAACTTCATCAGGAACACAACTGTCTGCAGGGGCACTGATGGTAAGGGAGCTGATGTTCTGATAGAATGGATGTGTCCCCACAAGTTCTTGAACATTTGACTCGTCCATGTACTTGAATGCGCAAGGACATTCATACTGCACGCAAGTTGCATAGAGTCTGTCGAATTGAGAACCGTCTACGGACCACATTTTGGAAGACGCGAAGCAAGTAGAGCTCAGGGAGCCATTAGGGTACTGAAGAACAAGAGTTTCTTTGGTATAGTGTTTAGGAACATACCGTGACCGCGCTCTCCGTATCGAAGATAACCAAAGTGAGGCCAGCTGGACAGGATACCTTATCTGGGCAGACTTCATCAGGGACGCAGCTATCTGCAGGGGCACTGATGGTAAGGGAGCTGATGTTCTTGTAGAACGGATGAGATCCAACAAGCTCTTGGATATTTGATTCATCGAGATATTTGAAAGCACAAGGGCATTCGTATTGCACGCAAGTTGCAAAGAGCCTGTCGAATTGGGCGCCGTCTACAGTCCATTTTGAGACAGAGCACGATGAGCTCAAGGAGCCATTGGGGTACTGAAGAACTCAGCTGATTCAGGTTTCTTCAACAACTCACTGTAGTAGCAGTTTCCGTATCAAAAACAACCAAAGTGAATCCAGCTGGACAGGAAATCTTATCCGGGCAAACATTGTCTGGGACACAGTTGTCATTCGGAGCACTGATAGTAAGGGAGCTGATGTTCTTGTAGAATGGATGTGTTCCCACAAGTTCTTCAACATCAGATTCGTCCATGTACTTGAAGGAGCAAGAACATCCATAATCCACACAGGTAGCATACACTCTGTCGAAGAATGAATCTTGAATGTACCACCATTTTTTCGACGTATCGCAAAAAGATATCAGAGAGCCTTTCGGATACTGAAAAATGTCATAAACTAAACATATATCTCTGTTTTCTCACCAGTTGAGCTCCAACTATGTCAAAGACAACTACAGTGAGTCCAGCGGCACATGATATTTGAGTAGGGCAGACTTCATCAGGAACACAGTTATCCAATGGAGCACTGATTGGGTGGACACTGACGTTTTGATAGAACTCGTGAGTCCCGACAAGCTGCTGAATGTTGGATTCATCCATGATTTTGAAAGGACAGATGCAGCCGTAGTCGACACAAGTTGCATAGAGTCTGTCGAATAGAGCACCATCCACGGTCCACTTTTTGGAAGACGCGAAGCAAGTAGAACTCAGGGAACCGTTTGGGTACTGGAGAGGGCTGGTAACTTTCATTCAAGATCTTATTACCTACCGTGGTAGCAGTCTCAGTGTCAAAGATAACTAGAGTCAGTCCAGCAGGACAGGAGATCTTATCCGGGCAAACATCGTCAGGGACACAGTTGTCATTCGGAGCACTGATGGTGAGAGAACTGATGTTCTGATAGAATGGATGAGTTCCCACAAGTTCCTTTATATTAGACTCATCCATGTACTTGAAAGAGCAACCGCATGCTTTTGGAACTGAAAATAATTTACTCTGTTCATGCAACAAGAATGAAACAGGTTACGGTAGCATCCAAAAGCTGGCGTGATAAGCATGTTTCCTGCGAGGAACCAGTAACTCGGAGATTCTGATGAGGAAGCAAGAGGGGTTTGGTGGCATTCAAGAGATGGAACTTCACCATTCTCGTACTATAATAATTTTCGATTTGAAAGCACGATTCTAGAGAACGACATACCACAAATGGGTCATGACTCAAACTGTAAATGACCAATGTCTCCGAAGCCCCGCACTGGAAGTTTGGTCTGCAGTAATTTGCTTCGGCGGAATAAGTAGCATTGATCGCTTTAGCCGTGCGATTGGAGAACTGAAGTGCTGGATCGAAAACCTCAATTGCGTTTGGATCAGTAGTAAAAATTTGAACATTCAAAAAATCCAAGCACCCGCACGGCCATTCTAAACGAAATAATTTCTACAAAGGAATGCATAAAACTGCTGCACCCAATGGCATGCTCATGCTGTCAATTGGATGATAGTTTTTTGGTCCACAAGCAATTAAAGGATTTTCCAGCTTCATTCCGTTGAAGTACCATTGTTTATCAACACAGGTCGTGTCATCGATCACGCCGTTTAGCTGAAAACATAATATTTCTTGCGAATTCCTGTTCTTTCAATCTACATAAAAGTCGAAGAATGGAAGCGCCACTATTGCAGGAATATTTTCTTGTTGGGGGCATGTTGCTTTGAAGATATCGCAAGTTCCATATAGATTTTGCAATGAATCCACCGGATCGGACGCTTCTCTGTTCCATAGCGCACATCCGCACATCTCCTCATCACTTTGCATTGCAAAAGTCATTCCTTCCAATTTTCCTCCATAAAACTGCCATTCGTACTCATCTCCGACTTTCACACAAGATAGACCAGTCGGATTGAACGGATCTTTATTGAACTCCGGAACGAATCTTTTGTTCTAAAAATACGAGGCATGAGTCAGTCGCTTGTTTCGAAACTCACAAAGATCGGTTGTCCATTCTCTCTGAAGATCATGAAGTAGTAGTTATCATATTGACTATTAGCCTGGGCATCCACAGTAACTGCACAATCTTTTGTTACATTCACAGTATTTGCGTAGAAAGTTGGACGATGAGCCAGGTACGCAGATAAGGGATTGTTCTGAATACCCGCTTGATTGATATACTCTATTTGAGGACATTGACATCCATTCATTTCGATTGTTGGAGGTTTGGAGGAGAAGCATCCGACGGCAGCTTCCGAAAGCATTATACCATCAACATACCAGTAGTTGGGAGCATCTGGTTCATCGAAACCGAGGACAGTCGGTCGACACGTGATGTACGGTAGTTTGTCCGGGGAGTACTGTAACTTTGATTAGCAAGGTACAACAGGTACTGAACACCTTCATGGGCTCGTAGTTTCTACTGAAGATCACGACCATCTCTGAATTCGGACAGGAGATTGTAGTTCCTTGGCAAGTCGGCTTGTTGTTATAAGTGATTTGCACAGGATCCAATGTGTAATTCACAAAGTTATCCTGCCAATCATACAACATCATGTATCGATTCTCAGTGGTAATCGTCAGAATGGCAAAACAGTTGCAGGTCGTAGTGTCCTGGTCGCTTGGTTGAAGGTCTATCACGCTAACTAGCTGATCGTAACAGGTCAAATGATCAGATGGATCCGGATCGAAGTACATCTTGATTCCGTTGTAATACCAGTACTTATTAACACAAGTTGCGTCATAAATGGTGATGCTGCCGAGTCTTGGAAGCTGAAAGAACATAGTGTGCAACTGCAACGATTGATGGACAACTCACCACCATGTTATACAGAACATCCATTGCATACAAGACCAACGAGTTATTTGCATTTGGACAAGTCTTCGAGACAATATCACATTGTCCCTTGACCGTGTCTGACATTGGAAAAGGCATACAGGAACACTCATCAGACATGATAACAAATGACATGTTCTGCACAACGCCTCCAAAGTAATGCCACTCTGGCGAACCTCCGCCGGTTGGTAGTTTACATTCCAGTCCGATTGGATTGATGATTGACGTGTACTCATCGGGAATACGTCGGATACTCTGAAGCTATTAGTCAACGGATCAGTTAACAACAACTTACATAAATTGGAGGTCCATTGGTTCGGAAAATCATAAAGTAGAAGTTGTCAAGGACGGACTTATCTGGTACCTCGACATCTATCACGGTTCCACTGAGAACCGACACAGATTTTGGATAATACATTTTTCTTGAAATCAGGTAAGATCCATATTTAGCATATCTGATCTCATCTTTATCAGTGTAATGTATCTTCGGACAGCGGGAATCTCCCATAGAAATGGGACCCATGTATCCGGTGGCGAGGCAAGGATTGACATAGTTGGGGAAGTAGAATAATAACAGAAGCAACGATATCATTAGCCGATACATGATCGGTCTAGTGATAAATGAATGAGGGCTGTGAAATAGGGATTCGAATGGGGTTTTTTGGTTGGGGGGTCATGAATATTCAATGAAGACAACTCATTGATGAATAACATAATGGAAGGGTTTCTAAACTGTAGCTTTGAACTTTTGGCTGCACAAACAGGAGACTACTTTTCAGAGACAAAAACAAATAATTGTTCCGAAATAATTTATTGATAGAAAATAGAAGACACTGTTTGAATTGATAACACAAAACTGATATTAAGATTCTCCATTCCTATTCATTGTCATCCTCTTCCTCCTCTTCTTCTTCTTCATCACTGCTCTCCTCCTGATCCTCGTCATCTTCCCAATCCTCCCACTCTTCATTCACAAATACATGCACAATCGGGTCTCCAACACGAACTTCTTCATCATCATCGAGGATCTCATCTCCAAATCCATCGTCCTCCCATTCCTCACTATCGTACCCATTGTCTTCTTCTTCAACAAAGAATCCAGGCTCTGGCTGGAAGAATCGGAGGATTTCGGCGTTGTGGTACAAGTTGGCCATGATCGAGTTGGAACTAAAAATAAACAAGATTGTTGATTAGTTAAGATTTATAATAGAAAGGGATAAAAAAAAGACAACACAAATAATCGAATCCTTTCATAGAAGAAGGACTAAAGTGCAATGGATGCAATGACAAGCTGACTGTGAGGTCTCTGTGTGTTTGCAATGACTCTCTAGAACATCGATACCAATAGGAACGTCTGGATCAAATAGGTTTCAAGAAAAGATGGCAGCGTACAGGCAATTGATTTTCAGAACACCCTATTGAGAGGGGAGACAAAGAGTTGACAACGAGGTCTTGACCCTTCTGTTGTTGAGGCGACACACCGCAGCGTTCTAGCAACACATTGAGAGAGCGCGCGTCATTCAGCCTTGTATTTATCTGACTCGTTGTTAGTCTCATTGAAAACAGAACACAGTCCTCACAGTCAGTGTCTCATTGCTTTGCTCGTTCTTTCTCTTCCCTTTTATCGAATTTTTCAAACCTTCCATATCCCAACGTTTAGCTTATTTCAGTTTTCTTTCATCACCATGGCCTATATCGTCCTTGATCACGATGATATTCTCTTTTTCGACCAAAACCAGGAAGAGTTTGTCCTGGGAGAGGACTTTCCGCCGATGGAGCCGGAACCAGAATACGAAGGAGATGAACCTCGACTGTACATTGACGAAGATGCTCCGATGCCCAACTTGATCATTCCGGCGGACTTGGCGCACTTGTTCGAAGATGATGATGACATTGTTGTGAGAGATGTGGACGACGAAATTTTGGAGGGGATGATCGAAATGACAGAAATCGTGGAGCAGTTGTATGTGATGAATAGTGATGAAGAGATGGAGGACGAGGAAGAGGATGATGAGATGAACTAATCGAGATCACCGGAAATGCCAACTGTTGTTTTTGTTACATGTTTTATATAATAAGATCTGTATTGCACTGTAATAAACATTCAACATTTTTTTGTTTTTTCTTGAAATTTTACAGTGATATGAATGATGAGGAATCGACTTATCGTTATGTTACTTTACCGTAATCCAGTTGTGTTCTGCTCTACTCTCCAACAGTGTAGTTAGCTGCATAAATTTCGATGTCTGTTACATGAATAATTATCTTTTGGCCTCGAAATTCCCTGTATAAAAGTAGCAGCAGCAGCTCATTCCTCTCCACACTTTGTCATGTGGCTTCCATGCCTTTTCGCTGTGTTATCCCTACCTACCCTATCCCTATCATGTCTTGTACTTGACAGTCCGTGTAGATGTCCGACTATAAAGACAATCACCCAGGCACAGATCAAGAAGTATCCCAAGTCTATGTACTTGGGAAATCGCAAAGTTGCTAATCCGAGTTTTTATGTGGATAGAACCACTTGTAACATCACAGTAGATGTCTCCAAAATGACAGAAAACAGTTTTTACTTCATGATCTTCAGAAGTGACAACCCACCGATTTTCGTGAGTGTTTTCCGAAGGCTGTAATCATTCTGCTGTTCAGAACCGTCGTTTCATAAACGCTGCTGACAAAACTGTGGCTTTTTCTCCGACTGGAATATCTTGTGTTCGCGTTGAAAACGAGTATCAATGGCAGTATTACGGAGGAAAAGTTACGGATATGGCATTTGCGATGCAGCCGGAGGAGTGCGGGTGTGTTGAGCCAGTTGCTGGTGGAGCAGGACCACCAGCAACAGTTTCCAAGTTGTTGAATACGTGTAATATCTACCAGTTCTCGTGTTCCGACAAAACATTGTTCCCATTTGTGACGCGGCCGTATCGTGGTGCCATGTACGAGGGATTAGTGGTAAGTTTGGATCTCAGCTGGTAACACAGAATCTCCTATGAAACAGTGCTCTATTCAAACTAGCGGTAGAATTGAAATTCCAGCAAGGGCGAACTTCGGTCGCTGTTGTCAATGACATGACGTGTGTCTCAAAACAGTGGTACTTCAACAATGATTTGATGTTTACTCCTCAGGCATTCTGCAACAGAGCTGGCATCGTTGCACTCAAGGCCATTATTGATCCACCCGGTAATCAGTCTTGCCACTCATATCCCCGCAGCATATAACTTTAGTTTACACTTGTGGTTGCTACCAGTTCGACGAAGTTGAACTAAGAAATTTAGCCTTGCTAGCCTACTTTGACATCACTGGAACGTACGGTAAGAAGAAGTACAACGCAGGAACGATCAAATACGATGCGAACAAATGTTTGGCTTACCCATCTTGCTACGGATCAGATACACTTGTGATTTTCTCAACAACGAGTTATCCGAAAGAGGTAAAAGAAACAATGTCTCTTAATTCAAGTCATGATCTTGATTCGGATTACAGTACCCATTCGGCAGCCAACCTCCTTATACCACTTGCAAGGTCACGCCTATGGCAACTGGAGGAAATTCTCAGTATTTTTGGATCTCGGATGGAAATATGCTCTCTGCGGCTGGATATGGATGCATCGGTAGGTCGAAGGATCCTTATTACCATGATGTTCCTTTTTCAGTAGGATGTCCTTGCAAATATGTTAAAATGACGACAGCTAATGTCAAGAGACTTGTCGGGTCATATTCCATCTACCAGTACATTTCTGCATATCCAATGACAACTCCCTCCGATAAGCTGACCACAGGAACCCTCTGTCCTGGTACTGTATCCTGTGCAAGTGGCTACACACTTGTAGTGTTCGATACAAAAGCAGTATCCACGGTAAGAAGTGCCCTGTGACCGGTAGTTGCATCTTCCATTTTCAGTACTCCTCTGGAACTCTGACTGCTGTTTGCACAGCCTCGTCCAGGAAATGGACAGTGAACAAAGCAACAGACATTCCAGTTATGGATCAGATATTTGCTATCTGTGTTAAATTCCCTGCAGCTTAATAATAAAGAATACTAAAACTGTTGTACCATTTCACTTTGAAAAAGGTTTTCATCGTTGAACGCTCCGAGACTTCACAGGAAACTAACAAAGTAATACTAAAGATTTATGAAAGTCTAATGAAGAGAAGTTCACAAGTTTCTTCACTCAAAACTGTTCAACAGGCTTCAGTTTACAAGCTGCTCCAATAAAGCAAAAATCAAACACAGTAGCTGCGCAATTCCAGGACATGGCAAAATACTGAGATGTGGAATTCAGAAATTGAAGGAATAGGCAGTCTGGAGTGATAGGTGTTGGAGCAATCCCCCTAAACCAGGGGTATCCTTTAGTTGAGCCTAGAGTTGAGTCAACGAGAGAATAACTACTTGTAGAAGTTGACCAGATTCCATCCATCCAAATGTTCCATTTATAGACCAAGGGAGAAATGTTTTTGACGGATTTGAGGGCTACTCGACTAGCAGCTGGAAGTTACAATTGTGAAACTTTGATGAACAAGCTGGGAACCATTGAAGAAAGCTGCCTCATTTGAACTGTACGGTCCCGTGATCACAATCCCACTTCCACTCTGACAAAGAGCTTGGGCGGAAGCATAGTCGGAACATACTGAGCTACCAAATGAACGAACCTGAACAAAATTGTTAGATGGTTTCAGTAGGGAGTCTTTCCTGAATATACCGTAAGACAAACTACATTCTTTCCCCTAATTGACACCTTTGCTCCAACTTCACACTTTGTATAAGCCGGACTTGTGAATTTCCACGAACGAGGATTCTGGGAGGCGATAGAAATCGTATAGCTATGGTAGATGTTATTGATTGCAGAGGATTCCTGATAAGCTAAAATTATCAAAACAATACAACGATTGCTTACCACCGCGGAAGTATTCCCAAAGAGTGGGGGATCCCGGACAACCGGACAGATATCCATATCCCTCTTCCAAGCCACAATGGTTCCATGCTGACTAGTTGTCTTGTTCACAACTACACTACAATTCCATTGATAGTTTTCACAAATCTTCGTTGATATGGTGTACTTGGCCAACTGAACTAGTCAGTTAGATGATCCTATTCTTTCCTGCTTACCCCACAAAAGAAGTCATCATAACAAACTCTCATGCACCCATTCCAGTCCGTTCCGTGAACAGTACCAAGTTGATCAGTATCTCCGTACATTTCTATCATTCGGAGATCCGATGAAACCTAGAAGATTAGGTTTTACCTCATATATAACTTATTGAGTTACCAAAGAAAAGAGCATTGAGAAAATAACGGGGCTAGAAGCGCGGAGCATTTCTAAAAACTGAGCCAAAATGGGAAGAAGCTCCTCGATAAAAGTGTACACATGACTCGTAAACTTTCTTTGCAAGAGCCCGAAGCTCAGTTTTTGCAGAACAAGAGTCTTGTGATGCTAGGTCAAAACTTAAAGAAACAGCTTTATTAAATGAATGAGTGCAAGAAAAACGGGTCTGAACTAGAACTAGTCGATGAGAAGCTTCCAAGAAACAATAAGAATAACCATGGCTAAGTTTCTACAACCGATTAACAGAAAGGAAACATGACAAGTATAAAACTAGTTGAACTCTTGAGCTCGGAGGCTTTCAAGTTGTTAACTCTTGAACATAAAAGATCCAGTCGTAAAGTTGTTCAAACACAAGTTTAATTGTTTTCTTTTACTTGATACAACATATTAACTTTTATTCAAGATGGAACTTGCACAACTAAACAGTCAAACTGGAAACCGGAGCAACTCGACACGCAGCACCGAAATAGCAACGGCTAGTACATTTGTCTTTTGCACATGGTTTTATATACGATTCGGAGCAACCAATAGCACCCATGCTCAACAGATCGTCGTCTATTATGTAATAAGCACATTTTCCGGCTGCTGAACCCCGTGATTTTCCGACACCCCATGGGTAGAACATCGAAGAACGAGTTGTGTCGTCATATTCAAACTTTGTAGCCGTTCCAACCCCATCGAGCCAAATGTCTTTCAGTTTTGTTACTGGATTTTTGTAAATCAAAAGGAGTTTTTTTCCAAGCTCTGAAACAATTCATCTTTAATAAAAATACATTATTGGGTACCGTTGAAAAACTTAATTTCCTCAACGCTATCCATTGCAGTGATAGTCACTCCGCTATTCTTACAAAGTTGTCTGGCCTCTTCATGAGTTCCACATTTGCCGTCACCAAAAGGGATAATCTTTAAAGAAGTTTGTTGGATTGTCTATCTTACAGACTTACAGTAAGACACACATTGTTGTTTCCTCTTTTGACCACTTTGGTTCCTTCCGGACACACAGTGTATACAGGGTTAGTGAACTTCCACGAAGTCAAGTTTTCGGTGGAAACTGGAGAAATGGTGTAACTCATTAACGTAGTGTTTGTTCGCGAAGTTTCCTGAAATATTCGATCGGTTCATGGTTTGTCTCGCACGTGACTTACCGTAACCGAGGCTTCTTCAAAAAGTGGTGGATTCCTCGATACGGGACATTGATCCATATCCCTCTTCCAAGCAACTATCACTCCGTGTTGACTTGGAGTCTTGCTCACAACTACAGTACTGTTCCAATTGAAGTATTCACATATTCCAGTTGACACTGTCTTTTTCACCAACTGAAATGAGAAATAGAAACATGAACAAGGAAGAGTATCCTACTCCACAAAACAGATCCTGTAGACAATCTCTCATACAAGCATTCCAGTCTGTTCCATGAAGTGTTCCTGTTTTATCAGTGTCTCCGTACATTTCTATCATTCGGGGATTAGCCTCGATCATGCCGAACGGAATAAACGACAGGAGACATACGAAATACAGTAGCATAGCTCGCAGTTCTAGTTCAGAATTCCAAGTTTGAAAGTGGAGTAATCTTTTGGGCTCTGGTACTAAAACAGAGGACTCGCATCGTAAACCGAGAAAGTCTGACTTTGCCGAAAGTGCTCGTAAACCTGGTTCAGGGCACGGGTTCCAAGGCAACTTGTTCAAATGTTCAAATTCCTTGTAGGATTTCTTTAAAGTTTCAGAGAGTTTTTCTAATATCTCCCCTCTTTCATTTTCTAACGCATTCCCAAAGAGCGGGGGCCTCAAATACTCGGACAGGTGTTCATTTCCTTCCCTCTTCCAAGCAACTCAATTCAATTCATGCAGGCTAAACACAGATGTGGTATGCTTGGCTAGTTGCAGTTTCACTTTTTCCAATGAGACCTTTCATTTATCCTTTTATATATTTTTCCTCACAAACGTAGTCGCTGAGACAGTATCTCGGACAAGCATTGTAGTCTTTTCTCCTGCTTCTGATTGGTATCTACATGTGCATACATTTTTATCATTCTGAGATTAGCCATAGACTCAAAGTTATCAGTATCAACCCAGAATTGAGCATCAGTACCCACATTGGTTACTGAAAGCATCGGCAAGTAGGGGAACATGACAAGAAGGAAACTAGTTGACTTCTCGAGCCAGTTCCAGTCGTAAAGTTTTTCAAATTAAAATTTGATTGTTTTGTTTTGCTCAAAATAACATGAAAACTTTTATTCAAGGTGCAACTTGTACAACTAAACAGTCAGACTGGAAACCGGAGCAACTCGACAAGCAGCCCCGAAGTAGCATCGGGAAGTACCAGATGTTATATATGCTTCGGAGCAATCTATTGCACCCATGGTCAACAGCTCGTTACTTATTATGTAATAAACACAATCGCCAGCTTTTGGAGTGAATGGTTTTCCGCCATACCATGGGTTATACGTTGAAGAACGAGTTGTGTCGTCATATACAAACTTTGTAGCCGTTCCAACCCCATCGAGCCAAATGTCTTTCAGTTTTGTTACTGGATTTTTGTAAGTCAAAAGAAGTTTATTTCCGAGGTCTGAAGAAGTCTATGTTCAAAAAAACGACAGGATTATATACCGCTAAAAAACTGGGTTTCCTCAACACTATCCATTGTAGTGATAGTCACTCCGCTATTCTTACAAAGTTGTCTGGCCTGTTCATGGTTTCCACATTGATTGTCCCCAAAACGGATTATCTATAGAGAAAATAATGCTGCACTGTTGCTAAAATTAGCTTACAGTAAGACACACATTGTTGCTTCCTCTCTTGAAAAGTTTGGATCCTTCCGGACACACTGTGTATACAGGGTTAGTGAACTTCCAAGAAGTCAAGTTTTTGGAGGACACTGTAGCAATGGTGTAACTCATTAACGTAGTGTTCGTTTGAATCTTCTCCTAAATGTATCGAGCTGTTTCTGGTCTGGACGCACGTAACTTACCGTGACCGAAGCTTCTTCGAAAAGAGGTGGATTCCTCGATACGGGACATTGATCCATATCCCTCTTCCAAGCAACAATAACTCCGTGTTGACTCGGTGTCTTGCTCACAATTACAGTACTGTTCCAATTGAAGTATTCACATTTTCCAGTTGACACTGTCTTTTTCACCAACTGAAATGAGAAATAGAAACATCAATAAGGAAAAGTATCCTACTCCACAAAAGAGATCCTGTAGACAATCTCTCATACAAGCATTCCAGTCTGTTCCATGAAGTGTTCCTGTTTTATCTGTGTCTCCGTACATTTCAATCATTCGGGGATTCGCTTCGATTATGCCAAATGGAAGAAACAGAAGGTAACACAAGAAATACAGTAGCATAGCTCAAAACTAGTTCAGAATTCCAAGTTTGAAAGTGGATCTGGGCTTCGGTACTAAAACAGAGGACTCGCATCGTAAACCGGGAATGTCTGACTTGGTGGAGAGTGCTCGTAAACCTGGTGCAGAGCATCTGGAAACCAAGACTACTTGTTCAAATGCTCGAATCCCTTGCAGGACTTTTTGGACAGTTATTCAGAACCTTTGTCACTACTTCCTGTCCTGACTCACCTTCCCAAGGCATCTTTGTCGGAAAAAGCCGGCAAAGACCGATTTACAGTCAGTTTCCCAACCACGCGTGCTCATAAAACGGGCGGTGGTTGGGAACCATCCCCCGCAACCTCCTTCATTCTCTCTTTCTGTCATTCGTATCAACATCACCACTATGATACGTGTTTCTGTCCTCTTCCTTCTTTTCTCTCTTATTTCTGTAATTCTGGCTGATGACGTGGCATCGAAACTTGTTCCGGGAACCGTTCAGCCCACCAACAGTACTGAAGGTCATGCGAACCTTGTCGCAGAGCCACAGGGTCAGATAATCGCGCATGATGTCAATGGAGAGGAGATCCCACCAGCAATGAAGGCCATATCAAAGGCTTCTGCTGCAGAGCCGTCACTAGGACTCCATGGAATCACGGAGCAACAACTGAATCTGAGATACTACAACTTCATCTGTTCCTCGCACTTCCATCTGGACTGCAAAGTATGTTACACAGTCAATTCTAGGGTTTAGAAGATCCAAAGTGTTGTTTCAGATCACCGAAACTCTTCAAATCTGCATGAAGGACCGCTACGTGGCAGTTCTCGGTCTTCCCCTCAGCTTCGAATCCGGCTCCACAGACTTGACGACACTTGGGAAATGGATGAGACAATGCGATCGAAACGATCAGGACATGAATCAGGAGGCTATGAGGATAATCCGGAAACGCATACATTTCCAGAATGAGAATAACTGGTGAGTTGAGACATGAAGGATAAGAATTGATGTTTTGTTTCCAGGAGCAACGTCTTCAATTCTGCAATGAGCTTCGGATCCTCGGCGCTGCTTGGATTGGGACTTTTGGCTGTAAAGATTATGATTCTCTAAACTATAAGAATAAACTATGTTAACTGTGTTGTTTGGCCATGATATCTTCGGATGACTCGGAGTCTTCTGCCCCAATCTCTCCAAGAATCTCCATTCACAGAACATGAGAAATCGTCCGTGATGCTCCCATAAATCTGCCCGAACCCATCCATTTTTCCACGCCATTTGTCCCCTTCCACTACCCATAACTCTTCTCTCCCATCCCTTCGGATCCCCATTTGTTGTGCCGTTTTTGATAATATAATCCAGTGTTTTGTTTGGATGAGAAATGGGAAAAGAGAAAGAGAATATGGGGATAATTAGATCAACACGACCCGCTTCTGGGTGCCTTTTAGCCGAAATTGAAATTCTGAAGAGTGGGTGTGGTTCAGAATTATCTGGAATTCTGAAATATTTGGTGTTCGAATTCCTTTCAAACTCCGGTACTTACTCCACACGTTCGAAATTTCCGACTGCTCCGTTTCAAATTGCTCCTGTTAATCCTTCCCTGGCTCAAAATGGCATTAACTGTCTTCCTCGCAGGCTTCTGAGTGAAAAGTTAGTCACCGCTCGGAACCCTTGAGTATTCATTTATTAAGTGTGACTACTTCACCGGAAGCTTCTTTCGAGTAAGAAAGTAAGGGAGGAGCATCTTGAGAAGGAGTCAGTCACGCACAGGAGAGAGGGTCCACAAGTGTTTTAGTCCTTCCGCATAACAAGTGGTTCGGGACGCCGAAGAGACAACCGGCACGGACAAATGGAAATTCTGTTTCTATTTTTTCGCAGCGTCTTCGGGTTTCCAGTTTCCAGACGTTTTCTTCCCTTTTGGTGCTCTTCCGAGAATCTTTTCTTCTTTTTCGGTTTAGTGCAACCTTGATTTTTGATGTTTCTACGCAGTCCGAAGTGTTCAACTGTTTTGGGGCTGCTTAGAAAAGTTGTAGTTTGTAGTCTAATCAGCCCCAAACGTAAATGTGGAGTTACGTAGTTTCTCTGATTAGCTCTAAAAACACTCATAAATCTCAGTAATCGTCCTCCAACCTATCACTTTTCCCTCTTTATCACCTCTTTCCATTCCCTAATAACCCTTCCCCAATTCCAGATCTTCTCCCACAAAGTCAGCTGCTTCTCTTCTCAATGGCTCCCCCAAAAAACATGTGTTGCGGATGTCGGAAGGTGGTGGTAAGCATCGTCGAAATGCTCCAAAACGGCCGCTTATCCGTCCTCCATATCTCTTCTCCCAGGGGACCATTTGAGAGGCGAAGAAACTTGTCGCTTTCTCGGAGAAAAGCGCCGCCACGCTCCACCCCATTCTCAAACATCCCCCCACCACCACTTTCCCACTTTTCAAATGGCCCATGTGATTCTTCGAAATGCACCGGGGTTACGGACCGTTCGGGTCTTTCTTCTTTATGCGATCTTATCTTATCTTTGCTTAACCTAAATCCCATAACCCCATGTTCCTTAAAAAAACCAAAATGAGGTCCCGCCCACTTTGCATATATTGGTCCGCCACCACACACAAAAGCCCGTTTCCCTCGAGTATTGTTGTGGTCTTAGAGGGGAAAACGGGACGTCTTCGTGTTGGAAAAACGGAAAAAAGATAAGCGGATGAGGAAGGGAAACTAAAAAAGGCAGGGATTATTGATTTTTAAGATTCGGAGGTAGTTGCATTTGTTTGTGGCGACCTTTTGAAAATCTGAATTACAACCTAGTCCTCTCTTGCCACCCCTCAAGTCCGTTAGTTGTGTTTGGGGCTGCTTACATGTTCTAGACTACAAACTACAAAGTTCTCAGCAGCCCCAAAGTCTCCAACGTTTTGGGACAGCTTAGGGAGCTTGTAGTTTGTAGTCTGCAGTGTCTAAGCAGCCCCATTCTTGTTTTTTAGGAAAACCTAGCTGCCCCATCCCACCTACCGTACTCCCCCGTTCCCATCACTCTGTTCGAAATGCCATTCAAAGTCACTCACTCCTCTTCACCCCTTCACCCCTTCGTCCCTCTCTTTCTTCTGTCACCCACTTCATCTTCCTCTCCATAAAAAGTTTGGTTCGTCGCCTCTTCTCTTCCAAACGAGACCCATTCTTCCGCACCCAGAATTTACATATCTCAAGTAGTACTTTTCCAGTCTGCGAGGGTTCCTATCTAACTTTTGAGTGTCAGGAATTGCAATCGGAATCCTCATTGGAGGATGCGATAAACATTTCAAATCAGAGAAAACCAGAAATTTGATATCTGAAGGAAAGGAAAGACCGAATTCTGGCATCCCTTGGGCGTAATTGGGAGAAGAGACGAGACTCATTATTCAGAAACGGGGGCGAAGTTTGGGGCTGCTTACGAAAGTTGTAGTTTGTAGTCTGACAATCTAAGCAGTCCCAAACTTTGTATTGTACGCAATTATCTCCACCCCTCATCAATTTTGCTCTAAAAACGCGAAAAATAGAAAAATGGGTTGGTGTCTGCTTGATGGACGACGGGATGGGATGTATGGATGTCAAAGACAAATTGGCATTCGAGATTCGAGATGGGTACTATAATAAATTGGATGCGTCCTGGGAAGCACCAGTTTTGCTTGCTCACTTGCTTGCATTTTTCTCTCTCGTCCTTCCATTTTGTTCGTTACGGTTATACATAGTTTGTCGTGACGCTAAGGGCAAAGTAGGCAAATCTCAACACTTCTAGAAACAATTGAAACAGAAGGAAAGTTGAGAATTGAATCACATCACTCTGTTTCTGTCTGCAAAATGACATTGTGAGAAAAGAGAAAAGAAAAATACATGTCACTGATTGTGAGAATGTGGAAATTTGCTCAGTGACAAGGAAATATGAGTCATGGGATAGTTTGGGGCTTTTTAGAAACTTTATAGTTTGTAGTCTCAAAGTCTAAGCAGCCCCAAAACACATTTGAAGTTTTGGGGCTGCTTAGGGACTTCTAGTTTGTAGTCAAAAGAACCTTGATTCTTTGGAAACTGCCCAAAACATAACAACAACAAAAGATGCACTTTAAATACATACATACGCAAGAAAAATCAGAATAACAAAAAGAAAACGTCGGCCTAAAAGTCCTAACAATATTGGCTGGTCGGCCGTATTTCACTAACCATTTGTGACTTGACTCTGTCGTTTTCCGTCCTCCGCTCCATCCACACGACAATATGATTTGTCGAACAACGTGTCTCTCTTTCCGTTTTCGGCTCTTTCGCCTCGTGAGCCCTAAGTCACTGAGCCCCGACGACTCCTGAGCCGCCCCAGAAGAGGCAGATCATCTTACAAGTCGCCCATAATCCTAAACTGCTTCGACGAGGATCCATCCCCACTTCATATTCGAAATATGTTCCAAGACTGCTCACGGAGTACTTCGCCTACTTGGCCTGGTTATTCTTATACTCAATTTCTAGAACTTTTCATATCTAATGTAAGTTTTTTCAAGTTCGATTGTTTGGGGCTGCTTAGGGAGGTTAGACTATAAACTGCGAAGTTCTAAGCAGCTCAAAAGTTTGTATTGGGATTGCTGAAACCACACACTACACGTTTGTTATCAGCCCTGATTTCAAGCTATTGGGACTGCTTAGAGACTACAAACTACAACTTTATAAGCAGCCCCAAAGTTACAGTGACACAAAAGGCGTCATTTCTTGTAGATCTCTAGTTCTATCCAAGTTTTCTCTGCAAATGAAACTCGATCTTCCTATTTGTCCCTCCCCAGACTCTTTCCCGTTCCTCTTCTCAATTTTCCAGTCGAGACCCAAAAAGCCAAACATCCAAAACCACCGTAATCCGACCGTGATTAGCTGACCCCGCTTACCCTCTCCCATCCAATTCATCACAATTATCCGTCGATTCCGTTTTCCCAACAATTAGTGTCTCCTCCTCCTCGTCTTCCCATTCAAATGCGTCGCTTCTCAACTCGAAGAGCCAATGCCAAAGAGCTTCGAGCCGGTCGGAGCACAAATCGAGTTACGCCGCATTCGGGGCTCGGGCCGCGGGTTTTTTCGGAGGAAAATAAGGAGAAAAACGTTTCTGTGAGCATGGGATTATGATGGTGGGAAGGAGGTGGAGAGGGGAAATGGGAATGAGGAGCGGAAGGGTCAGGGAGTGGTGGAGGGCGGGAAGGAATGGGGTTGGGAACGGGAGTTGTTGAAAAATAGGTCAATGGAGATGAACAGGGCAATTCGAGTTATCGGGGCTGCTTAGACTACAAACTAAAAACTTCTAAGCAGCCCCAAAACAAGCTTTGTTTGCTGCTTAGGTTTTTTCAGTTTGTAGTCAACACAATTTTGGGTCTTACTACGGAATTCTTAGCAAGTCAACACTCTGAGAAGTTTAAAAGTAACTGAACATTCGAAATGTTCCAAAATGCTACAAATCGGGGCCTCTAGGGGTCAGTGAATGAGTGAAAGGGTGTGAAAAGTGATGTGACTTACGAGTCTTTTGGTGGTTGCCCCCGGAAGTGTCTTCTCCTTCTGCCAGTATCTTCTCCCCCACCCGCCCCATTCCCATTCTTCCACACATTTTCGTCGTATCCCCCTCTAAAAGAATTCTTTCGGCTCTTCCTTCCTTTTCCATCGACAATTCGATTATCTCTGTGCCGTCTTCTTCTCCTCCTTCTCCCACACATATCATCATCATCATCAACACCACCCCGTCTTCGGGAGGAGCCAGTTCTGTTTTGTCTTTCTTGTATTATGGCCATGAACTGCGAGCATTGTGCTCGGTTGTGTGAAAACGCCAAGAATCTTCCGCGTCATTCTCTAGTTGCCGCACATCAGCAGTCTGTGCTCAGGGTTGATCCCGAGTCCGAGTACTTTGAGGTGCAAGGGAGTACGGTAAGCATTGCTTATTGCGGATTATATGGACTTGACATATCTAACGACAGCTTCCATCTAGTTGATCTCCAAACCTTTTCCACGTCCTCCTTCTCTACAGTACCTCCAAATTTCAGATGGAAGGCGGCTCCGGATGGACCGAATCTCTTGAAAAGGACTTTGATAAAGCATTCGTCTCCCTCGATCTTCTTCTCGGAGAAATCGATTCAGACCAGGTAATCAACATCGTCTCGTGATCCCCTTAGTTCCTCAGTTTTCCCCGTCGTTACCGTAATTATCATCCAGGTTGAGATCACCTACGAAGGTCGTCAGAAGATGACTTCGTTGAGTGCCTGCTTCGCTCAGATGATGCACAAGTGTCAGTTTATGATGCATACGATTAGTAAACAGGAGAAGGTACTGTATTGTGTAACTGTACTCTTGGTACCGCGGCTTTTTACAGGAGATGCTGGCAATGAAGAATGAAGTGGTGGATGCCCGGGCGGCTCGAGAAAGTATGGAGAAGGAGGTGGAACAGTTGATGATACAAGTGCACTCTCTCCAATGCCAACTGCATTCCAAGACAGCTCCACATGAATCTGATATGATTAAAAAGAAACTGGTACTGTACAGATAAGTACTGTTTCAAACTTACAGGCGTTTTATAGGAAAGTCAACTAACCCAGTTTCGTTCCGAGCTGGTTCAAGGATTGAGTACAGTTTGTGAGTTGGAGATGGTGAGGAAGGAGAGTGATCGGTAAGGTTTCCATGTTTTCATTCCTGAAAAACCTATAAGTTTTAGCTCAAAAAAGACAATCCAAGCCCTGGAAACCGAGGTATTTGGAGCGAGATTGGCTGCGAAATACCTGGATAAGGTGAGTTTTCGGTTTCATGGTTTTTGAAACCAATCAATTTTCCAGGAACTAGCAGGCCGTATCCAACAGATTCAACTACTCGGAAGGAACATGCGCGGAGTGGAACATGATCGTCTCTGGAATCAACTAGAAGCAGAGATCCACCTTCACAGACACAAGACTGTCATCAGAGCATGCAGGTTAGCTAACTTACCGTATCCATTCCGAAGATCATTGACCCTTTTCCATTTTCCCACCAAACTCCCTCTAAGCCTACTGTCCATAATTCATTTCCTTTCAGAGGGCGCGGTAACACGAAGGGATTAGCAGCGCCACTGCGGCACGACTTCAAGAGTCTCCGAAAGAGGAATGGAGTGGGAAAGAGCAGGAAGGTGGTGCTGTCGAAGCATCCACATGAAGGACTTGGTATATCTATTACGGTAAGTTGGAGGGATCAACTAGTGAACTATCTTACTTTTCATCATTTCAGGGCGGTTCTGAACACGCGTTACCCATCGTGATATCTGAAATCCAACCTGGTCAACCTGCAGATCGATGCGGTCAAGTTTTTGTTGGAGATGCTATTCTGTCTGTGAATGGATACGATCTGAGAACTGTCAAACATCAGGAAGCAGTGGACATACTTAGTGGACAGGTACGCTTCAAGATTGAACGGAAAACTTGAACTTGGAACGTTTCCAGGTGCAACAAGGCGATCTCGACCTGGAACTTGTCTTCGTTTGTCCCGATGAAGATAGTGATGATGATGGAACTGTGACCATCGAGCATAGTGATGGATCTATGTGAGTTTTTCCCAACTATTCTAAATCACTAGAACTCCTTCTCTGTTTCCAGATACAACCTATACAACATGGTAGAAGAGCCCACCTCGAGTCGTTCCTCTAACAACTCCGATGAGTCGACTTCTCGAAGCACGTGAAACTCCACTCGCTAACTTATTTCTCACGTAACCATAAACTCGCACAATTTCCCTGTACCGGTGTCCCCATTCTTTTGTGCTTTTCCTGTGTACTCCCGTGACCTTTTCTCGCCTCGCCAACTCTTATCTGCTTGTCTGCGTCTCTCTCACTCTCTCTAGAAGGAGGATCTCATAAAGTTGTTCGTATTACTGATCACTGACTGACTGAAAAGTGAATATCGATCGATAAGGATGTCGAATCAAATGAATCGTCTCACCGCCACGTTCCACTTTGCCATGACCAAGGCGCTCGCCGCTGAGAGCAAGGACGATGTGATCACGCATCTCAAGGCTATGACCAATGTCTTCACTCAGGTACAGATTACAAAATAGGATAACTAGTCGTTTTTATAAAGATGAATCTCGAGGTATCCCCTTTCAGGTCTGCACCGCCCTGTCCACCGAGGAGTCCGCCAAGAAGCAAGCTCTGAAAGAGCGCGACGAAGCCGTCGAGGATCTGGTTGAGCTGAAGACCAAGTCGGCCGCCTACGACGACGTCATCCAACAGTTCCACGTGTTGCTTGTCGCCAAGAACCGCAACTCGACCGATCTGGCTTCTCAGCTCATTTTCGATAACATGGTGAGTCAGGATGGGTCTTGCAACAATGTTTTTCGTGTTCCAGTGCGAAGAAGTCCGTGAGAACATGCGTCAAATCGGTGAGATCCGTATGGTGGAGACTCGGCTGAGTGTGGAGAGACGGAGAAACGAGAGGATGCTGAAACACATCAACGAACTGTCGAAACAGACCGTCATGCACCTCATGGCTACCAGATTCTACGCAAGGGTACGGTACCTTTGGGTTACTGTAGGATTACAGTAACTTTTTCAGGAGCTCGCTGCCATGCGTCAAATGATGGATTTGGTGCGCAATGCATCGACTATCGACGCGGCGGTCAAGTCGAAGCTCTGGGATGACATTGAAGCCGAGAACCGTTTGCTGAGACTCAACACCTTGTGGCTTATCAATCGGTACTTTTGGGTTGCTGTAGATCTCTTCATTGATTGATTAATTTCAGTATCAACTCTCCGGATCACCGTGACGCTCCATTCGAGAAAGAGGACGATTGGCAGAGTGCTCCGCGCATTGTGATTCTGATGAGAAGCCATATCAATCAGGGATTGGGACTGGAGATTATGGGAGGATGCGACCAGTTCCGTCCGGTGATTGTGACTGCAAAGTTGAAGGGTTCAATGGCAGATGATGATCAGTTGAAAGTGGATGATCGGATTCTGGCAGTCGATGGAACATTTGTGACGAATACCACCAGTCACGCAGAAGTTATGGACATGTTGGAGAAGGAGGTAAGAACTGTTCAGAATCTGATAGGTTGACTAAGCCAAATCACATTTCAGTCTGCAAAGGACTTCATCTCGCTGATCGTCTCCCAATTCGACCCCACCAAGTACCCATCGGGCCGTCCGTCGCACCCATCCACTTCTTCCTCCTCCACCCAATCGACCAGCACTCGCCAGTCGTCTGACTCGGATTAATCGGCGGACCACTTGACCGTTTCCCCTCTTCTTCTTCTTCTTTCTTTTATCTCTTCTCTTCCCAAATTTTCATTTGCTGTTTTTCCGAGATACACCCCGTTTTCACCCGACAGTTTATCGTCTTGTTTGTCCTTTTTTAATGATCTCTTGCCCGTTTTTCGCGCCCCTTTGTGCCTTGCCGCCTTCTTGAAATGAGTAGAAGAAAGAAATAAAATGAGAAAATGAAGTAAGGGAGGATGGGAGATGGGAGGAAGATGCGCCATTCTGCAGCTGTCGAGATATAAAACCCAATAAAATTCGAGTGTGTGCGCCGTCGCCATTCGGTTTTATAGGTCGTGTGGGGCTTCTTCTCAAAAAGATTTGCTTTACTTACACATTTTTTCCTTCTGGTTTTCTCAAGAATCGATGATTTGGTCTTCTTCTTTTTCTGACATCACTTGTGCTTCGGAGCTGGTTGGATGATCAGGGGCTTCAATGTCCTCGCACAGCTGATGCCCTTATTGCGCAAGCAGAAGGTTCTCGTCCTTTTAGCCAAGAGTCCCGAGTTCTATCCCCCAACCCTTGAAACTTCTCCTCTTCTTCTTCCTAGTTCTGATACCACATTTGACCTTCTTATCAATACAAACGACTTCTCGGAACTTCAAAGGCGGCGAATTTCAAAGGGAAACAGAAACTTAGACAAGAAAGTCACCGCCAAAAGAAGAGAATATCAAATCGGTTTTCTAGGCGATTTTCTCTTTTCGAAACGAAACGGCGAACCCCTCCTCGTTCTTCGTCTTCTTCTTCTTCTTCCCGAAGGCAGTCGCCGCCGCCAAATGTAAGAGAGAAAATAATAAATGAGGAGAGGAGGAGGACGAGTGGTCGGGCGGTGGGGACGAGAGATGCGAGAGACTCAGGGAGCGGAAGGGCGGCGAACATCAAAGGATCTTCCGACACGGCGCCCCGGCGGCCGGGAGGGGGCAGAGTGGCCCTTCCTTCAGTGTACTCCTTCTCTCTTTCGCCCCGTCTATTCTCCTCACAATCGACTCATCGAATGGTTGTTTCTGTTCATCTGCGTCTCTTCTGATTGCCCTTATCTCTCCTCGCAGGAATTGTTATCATTTGTGTTGAGGTGGCGTGGGAAAGAACATAGTTTCCTTTTTTTTGAATTGGAAAAACGAGAGCACACATGTTGCGACTTTTGGTATCTTTTCGTACTCTACAGTTTTCGGTCTTTCCTTCCATATCATCATATCATCTCCGTCGTTCTTTCATATCATCTGTAACAAACCTCATAATTACAGTGTATGGAAGGTGCGCACCTTGGCTGGGCCCGCAGCCTCGAGTCGGTGTTATCCGACCGATTGGCCCTCGATGCGTTTCAGGAATGGCTCATCGAGTACTCCTCTCCTCAAGTGAGTTTTGAAACTTGAAGTTGACCAAACAAATATCACTATTCCAGTACCTCGACTTGTACTTTGCAATACGCGCATATGAACGAATGGCTCTCGAAGGGAAACCTGAGGCATGTTTTAATTAAATTCAAATGAAAATGTATCCTGCCTTTTTAGAAAAACCAACTAGCCAAGTCAATCTACACAAAATTCCTATCTTCAAGGACAGGGAACTGTGAATCGATTCCTTCAAAGTATCGGGCTCCGGTGAGTATTTGATATCTCAAGTTATCTTTGAAAATACTTGATGATGATAATAGTTATCTTTGAAAATACTTGATGATGATAATAAATGGGACTGTTTTTCCAGATTGGAGAGAAACTCCGTCATGGAATTGAACTCGAGGACCGTGTTTTCTTCCAGTGTTCTTCATTTGTCATGGACTTTTTACGAAGGCAACATGAGGAGTTTGTGAGCTCTGATGAGTTTATCGAGGCTTTCAATAAGGTGAGCATTATAGTAAATCCCTTGACATTTTCCTGCAAGACCTACAAGCCATTTTCAAATATCACTCCACAATATTTACGCATCCCTAATCCTTTTTCCTCGTTCCCATGAACCCATCATCATCTCTATCCACCTTATGTTCGTTCTTGCTCCAGATGACATTATCCACCGAACAAAACGCCGCCCACCAGAACACGATGGAACGACGGAAGTCTTCCTCCACCTCTGCCACCAACTCAATCCGACGATCTGCTGCACAGACAGCCACGCAGCTTACGGCAGAAGCATTGTTGAAGTCGAAACACGAAAGACACTCCAAATTGGGAGAGACGTGAGTTGATTGATATTATAATGATCCTCCTTGAGGGACCCAGATGAATATATAGATTTTCTGATATTTCTGCCCAAACCAAAGGTTTCTTCTTCAGAAAACTCGAGAAGATGTACCCACCGACACGTCAACCGTACGTCTGCAATGCCACTACTTCTCACAACGACTCTGCAGTCAGTTCCTCATTCTCCGGGGAAGCACCAAGTGGACACAGAGTTCATAATCAGAGGTTGGTATATTTCGCTAGATACATTCATCAACTCCTACCATAACATTTGCAGACTCCGACACGTTCGGGACGAACAAGCTCGGGAAAACGGGCACACTTTCACAGTTCCCCGTGTGGAAAAGGACTCGAAATCTACTGAAGGACAGCAATTCGACCATTCTTCCGAGCCGGGAAGAAGGTATTTTGCAATGGAAATCATCAAGAAACTGATGAGACACATGGACAAAATGAGACTGAATGATGAGATGGAGAAACAGATCAATGATATCCAGGAGTGTCGGTATACGGTAAGAAACTGTAGTGGGAGGCAAATTTCGAATTGATGTTTTAGACAATTGATATGGTTAATGGAACAGAAGCTGATGTAAACTTGGGGAAAATCGATGAAGATGAGGAATTGGATGATTATTTGAAGATGAAGATGACTGATGACTCGCAGAAAGGATCAGCAGCCAGATCTCCGAAGGGAAAGAATGCCGGAAGTGCAGAGAAGTCGAAGAATGGTTAGTTGAGTACAGTAATCCCCTCAAAGCCGAGTAACAAGGATTCCAAGTTCCCAGAAATCCATCATCTAGTCTACCAACAAGCGGTTAATCCGAACGGCTGTCACTTCTGTTTTCACCTCACCTGCCCTCTTCCCATGGTCGTATTACGGCTTTTTTTGAACCATGATTAGATTTTGATGGATTGTTTAGTGACAGCCTTGGGAACTTGAATCCGGAACAGATACTATTCATGAACACTTCTTTATCCTTATCACATCAATTCCAGCCACTCTCTCGCCACCTCCACCTCCACCAATCCCCCGTGAATCCGTACTCCACAACACGATGAGAGTCCCGAGAAGATCCTCCGGTCACTCAACACTTCCCAAAGAGTTCCCCCTCGATGCTCCCCGATCCCACCACCACTCTTCCCATCACCCACGTCATCATCAAATCGACAACCGAATGTCTCAATCCCTAATCAGTGGCAACTACTCTTCCGCTTCTTCCTCATTCAGTCGTTCTGGTGTCGACTCCTTTGCCCCATCCCCCATGAAGTGGACCCAAGGAAGTTCCAAGAGTTCCCAGATGTATGATTCATCGGGAATCGGATCAATGGCGCCGTCTGCTTTTTCCGCAACGTCTTCTGAATCTCGAGAAGGGAAACAAAGACAGAGAAAGATGATGGTGAATGCGACGGGGACAGCTCAACGGAGACATAAGAGTGGCAAGAACTTGTCGAACTTGATCACAATTTCGTATATTGGTGAGTTGGTGTCTTTGGTTTATTGCATGAGTCGTTGTTTGCAGGCCCCGATAAGGTTCCCGTGGTTGCGCATGTTCCAAATGATGGTCCAATGACACTTTCCGAGTTCAAGAAGCACTTTGCACTTTCTTCTGGACAGTAAGTTTCCTATCACCGACTTTTCCTAATCATCGTTTTTCCAGATTATTCTTCAAAACCGACTGTGAAGACGGTTCCGCCCCTTTCCAGTTGTTACTGATCAAGGATGAACATCACTTATTGCCAGTTTTTGAGGTACTAAATAAACACTTCGAAGTTTTGATAGTTTATCAAATGAGTTTCAGGGTCGTATCACAGCTGAACAACGGTTATAAATGGGATTTTGCACCTACTGCATCACACTTTCAATTCCAAATCTATATTTCTTTCATTTTATTCCACGAACAAAACAGGTCAACTAAAAGGCACAAAAACTCTTTCGTGATCTTCTTTTCGTATTTTTAACTGATAAAATATTTATTATCCATTGATTTTTTCACAGAAAAAACAAAGAGAAACAAGTGAAAATCTAGCAAAAGTTCAAAGTTTTGGGAATGATTCGGGAATGTGAAAAGGTTTGGATTGTCATTGAAAAGGTTACGGTACACTTCGAAAGAATGCATTCTGTGCCAGCATGTGGATCACTCGGGTGTCTTTTTTCGGGTTGCGACGCCCGTCGATACAGAGGTACATGGACCAGAGGAGCACCATCAGGATGGAGATTATCACGTACGCGAAACTGGAAATCATGTCTTCTCAGCTTTCTGAATTCGAAAATGAACATACCTGACATAGGAAACCACTTGTTCTCGTGTCCACGAGCCGAAGAACGATGGGCTCTGCGTTGTCTCATCCATTCATTTTCCCGAATAATGAAGTTCTGAAAAATGTGTGTTTTCTCAAATGGAAATAAGAAAAAAGAGGGTTTCGAGAGAGTAATTCTTTCTTTTCGGTGACCTTAAAATACTTCCTGAGCAAGCAGGGGAAGTGGGATTATGAGGAGAAATGTGTTGGGACCGGAGATGGAAAATGAGGAATGGGTGGTCTTGGAAACTTTGAAATGTGGTTTCTGGTTAGAATCACAGTCAAATGGAATGGAACGAAATGGGGAGAGGTGTCACAATATGTCATATTTTATTATCCTGCTCATCCAACACCTGACTTTCCAGTAAAAACAATAATAATAATAGTTTGGAAAGTGTGTCAAATTGAGTGACAGCACAACTGAAGAGCCCAAAAAACAACAGATTTCCTCGTCATTTTTCTCGGAAAATAACCCAAAACGCACTTTTTCCTTGACGAAAATCTGCCGGAAATGGCGTAAAAAGTGACTGGGAAAACGAGGAGAGTTTCCGATTCGATGAGCTTTTTCTTTGAGAATTAGTTCATGCTCCGCCGGTTTTCCGGGGCGGAAAAGAAGAAATTGTGAAGGGAAAAAGGAATGTAAATGAGAAAATGGAGAAGGCGATGAGAAGATAGATGGATTGATGTGGTGGAAGGAGGAGATGGATTCTGAATACTGCGGGAATTACGGATTCAGATGAGAACTGGTTGATTATGATGGATATTTGGAGGATAGAACTCGAAGGACAGAAATTGAGAAGTGAATTGGAAGATGAACTTGTCGTAAGGATGTTCACATACATTTCAGAACAAGCACGCGAGGATAAGAGAATGCTCTGAAGAAAACATTTAGATCCATTGCTGATTTGCTATTCGTTTATCTAGTATCTAATGAGGTTCCTTACTAGAAAATGAATAATTCATGTATAAGGTAATCTGATCTAAGGATTACCACTTTCTAGGAGCTTTTCGAAAACTTCTGTGGGCATGGGAGAAGTTAGAGTGTTGATAAACCTCCCCAGAAAGTTCACAAATTCTCTAAAACTTTTTCATTGACGTCAATGTCTCATAAATCTTTCTCTAAACTCAAAAAGAAAACACTAAAGAATCCAAAAAATCCTTCGACACACACAGAAAAAAGTCGTGGTCCTTCTCGTTTCTCTCTCGGATTAATTCATCAATTGTGTTGTGACAGCCATCTTTCTTTCAGTGAAAAAGGGACTCGATGTGTGAGAGAAGAAGTGAGAAGAAACTGGGAACGAACCATCATTAGACACACCATTCATGGAATCTGGTTGTTTCTGGTGTACATGTTGTCTAAATTAGTTAGGCTAGGCTTCGAGTTCAGGCCTTTCAGAAGATCATGTATCTCTCCCACCAAGCCTCAACTTTACTGGAGGTTAGTCTTGCTTGTGAAGTTCTCAAGTTATACTTTCAACTCAAAACAAAGTACTAAACATGCCGATAAAACCTAGAAGAAAAACAAAACTTTCGAAAAAATGTGGTGAAAGCAATGAGAAACTGGCGAGGAGGCTCTCTCTTCTGATCGGAACAGTTGTTGATCGGGCCGGATCGAAACACCTCCGATTAACGAGTTGGTGAGAAATGAAAGGAAAGAGTGAGTGAAGAGGACATGTGGTGTATGTGTTTAGTGCTTTGATCTATGGGAAGTGCCCTCCAATGGACTTTTTTATGGGTTTCTTTGAGAAAACTCCATTATTTAGAGAAAGAAAAACCATTTCAGACCCGCAAACTTTCAACTGTGCGTCTGCGTCTCTGCGGTTCGCACACTCTCTCGCCGGGTTACTGTATTGCTGGTCTCGCAACGACTTCCGCAATGCCCCGCGCAACATTTTCGAAACTGCCGGCCGCTCGCCATTTTCTCCTTTTTTCTTCGATTTTTCTTTGATTTTTCTTCGATTTTTCTCGATTTTTCTTGCTTTTTCTTGTTTTTCTCGCGTTTCCTTGCTTTCTACAACTTCCTGCCAGTGCGAATTACCGTTTGAGTCGATTTTTAACGCTTTTCTGCATATCTCAGCGAGTTTCAGTGAAAAATCGTAAATTTAAAAACAATCTGGTTAAGCTTTGTGAAGGGTGTAGGGGCTCCCGTATTAGGCGGCGCAGTCCACCTAGGATGTAGGGGCTCCCGTATTAGGCGGTGCAGTCCACATAG